>PVKN010032440.1:0-12259 GCA_004027915.1 Capromys pilorides
AGAAAATGACTAGCTGGTCACTGTTAATTTGCCACCTGTATAGGTGTGAGGTGTATAGTTATGTAGCAAAATGTAAAACAATTCAGAAAATTATATACAGTTAATATCACCTCAATAGAGTGGTTTTATCCTTGGGAGAGAAAATTTAAAAGAGATAAGAGAAAAAATAGATAAGTAAAAGAAGAGAAAGTGATAGCTTTGGGAAACTGGTGAAGAAGGCAGGAGAAAAAGAAAGGGGAAAAAACAAAAGTTTTTTTAAAAGGAAAGGGGCTGAGGAAATAGCTTAGTCTTAAGTGCCTGCATGTCAAGCATAAGGACCCAGGTTCCTGGTATTGCATGCTGTGCCTGCCCCAGAACCCAGGCTTATCATGCAGAACTGGGCGTGGTGGCATACGCTTATAATCCCAGCACCGGGGAGGCTGAGATAGGAGGATCACTACAAGTCCGAGCTGCATAGTAGGACTCTGTATCAAATTAACTAATTAATTAATTTTAAAAACAAAAAACTAAAACTATTGTTCACTCGTGAAAAACCAAAAAGAATTAAAAAAAAAGATTTTTCTGTGATTTCAAGCCTGAGTTATCTCCTAGAGTCTGTAGTTTCATGGCAGTGTCCAGGTAAGGGCGCACCTCCGCTGTCACTGACAGAAGAAGCAGACCCTGCCCAGATCCTTCCTGCAGGATCCCAGCAGCCTGCAGTAGGAGTAGGGCAGGGTGCTGATTCTGGTGCGCTCAACACCACAAGGGTTTAGGCTGATGCCAGCATCTGGTTGTAGAGTTGGGCCTCAGCTGTTCAGCCTACAACACCCTGCGTATCTCTTGCTGGCCTGACTTTGGCTCCCTGACCCTGGCTGTCTGCCACAGTTGTCCCTCACCCAATCACTGGGAGCCCTGAGATGAAGCCAACCCATGGCTGCTTCAAGCCCCAGGTTCTGTTGGCCCCTCCCTAAAATAGCGTTGGGCCAAGCTCCCTCTCCAGGGGACATGACAGACTCTTGGACTGGAATCACTGACCAGTTGCTGTCGCTCATGGCACACACTGCCCTGTGCCTCTGTTGTGTTTCTCCTTGGAGACCACTGGAGTCGCCGCCCTCACTGCTTCTGTAGATTCAAGCCAGGAGCTGGGAGAGAGTGCATTTTACTACTTCCTGCCTCTGCAGTGAGGCCTGCCTCTTCATTTTCTCTTTGGGCCCCAGTTTTCCAGTCAGATCCTCCTTTTCTTCCCCAGATCATTATATTCCAGTGTCTGAATTCTAAATCTTGGAGAGGTTGATTCATTGCTGTCTTTGTGCTGCTTTTCTAAAACACAACTCCAGCATGTTTCTAAATCTGCTTAAAATTGTTCCCTGTGACTTCCTTTTTCACAGGAGTCATTGTAGAGCCATTGGCCCAGCACTGTCATGTGGCACTCTCTCATGTGGTCCCTTCTTGATTACCACTTGACTGAATTTCCTTAGCAGGTTCCCTTGCTGTCTGTTATGTTGAAATTACACCAAGCAGACAGTCATGCTTTGTCCTTGAATCTGTGGTTTTGGCTCTACCCATAAAGTATCTTCTCTCCCATCCCCAGTCCAAACTGGGCAAACTCTTAGCCAGCCTCCAGCCCTGGCTTGCCCTCTCCATCAGGAAAACCCGTCCTGATACCACGCTTCCTGTCCTTGGCCACACACATGCCTCTGCCCTAGCACTTCCCACGCTACGGTATCTATCCATCTCCCTACTTTCTAGGTAGCTGGCTTTACATTTACATCCTTGGTGCCTTACTGGGACCAGGCGTTCAGCAAACCAGTGAGTAGGTTTGTCCTCTGAGAGAGCAGGTCCTAAAGTTGGAAGCAATTTTCTACCTTATTGTTTCCAGTAATTATCTTAAGAAAGCCTTGTCATCAGGAGGAAAATACAATTTTGCACATGCTGTGAGGATTTATACTTCATAAGTATCCAGTCCTGAAGAGCCCACAATGGTCATCAGCAATACAGAACTTCTGTGAAATCCAATTGTCACATGTTAAAAGAGAAGGTTTCTTAGTAGTATAAATAGTGAATAGACCAGTAACTTAACTCGTACATGCTTTTGCCCTGCTTTGCTGCTTTGGAAAGCTATTGATGTCTGTCTTTTCTTCCAGTCAAACGCTTCAGAGAACCAAAGCATGAAAGACGTCCATGGAGAATATGGTAGGTACTGAAGTATGAACTCAGTCCTAGAATGATTTTGATTATTGGGTTTTGGGGCTCGGGTGTTGAGAGGTGGTTGTAGTGAGTAGGGGATGGAATAGGAGAAATTACATATAACATAGAGTGTCTGGAATCATTCAGTTGAGTTAATTATGAGGCAGTATATATAGCATGAATGCCCTTCTAATTTCCAGATTATTTGTGATCCCTAGCATTATTTTATAATCACACTGCTTCTAATTTTAGAATACAGAAAATTTTCTGCTGCAGGCATCTTTGTCTCTGTCTCCTTGTTTTTAGATTATAATTAAATTCTAGGATTCTAGAGTGTGTGTGTATAAACAAAAAAATCCAGATTCGGAGATTATCAGCTATAGTATACCATACAAATGTTTCTTTGTCCAGAGTTGGTCTTCCTTGGTCCTAGCACAAAGGAAAATGATTTTCATATTTACAGTCATTCTGACACAAAATGCATAGTTTGTTTCTCCTATACTCACCCGCTTCCCAACAATCCAGGTGGCACTACTTGAGTGTCTCATAATTTAACTCAACTCTGATGCCAGCTACCTGAGTTAGCAGATACCAGACGTAGAGGGACTCGGTGCCACAGCCCTGCGCTTCCACTACAGATGCGAATCATAAGCGGTGGGTCTCCAGGGAACCCACGCTTCTGACAACTCCTACGAAGCAGGGAGTATTACACACCCACACCCCCCAGTCAGTACTTTGCTAGTGCAGTTCATAAAACTCAGGGAAACGTTGTCATTTCCTGGTTTATTATAAAGGATAAAGATACATGGCCAGATAAAGAGATGTGTAGGAACAGGTCTGAAAGATTTCTGAGCCTGGGACCTCCTGTGCTTGTGGATTTAGGGCGCACCATCCTTCACATATGCGGATTTGATTGCCAGCCCCAAAGCTCTCCAGACGGTGTAGTTTAGGATTTGTGTGGGGGTTTACCACACAGTCATGATTGACTAATAACTCAGACTTATGCCCCTCTGTCCCTAGAGGATGGTGTTGACCAGGGGGTGGGGGGGTTTCTGATCGTAGCTCTGTCTTTCTGGTGATCATCTCCATCCTGCAGCTAAGAGCCACAAAGCATCACCTCACTAAAACAAAGGATGCTATCAATAACCGTAGACATTCCAAAGGATTAGGACTTCTGTAACCAGAACTGGGGTTACAAACCAAATAGTAGGACAGAAGTTGCCTTCACATCCCATCACTGCCGAAATTGCAAAGGGTTTAGGAGCTCTGTATCAAGACACAGGAGCACAGGCCAAGTGTGGATTCAGTAGATAGATAATCAGCCTAAAGGCTTCCTGAAAGATGACACTACAATGGCAATTTTTTGTTAATTTTTTTATGATAATGTGATAAATCTTTAGATAGGTTCAGAGGACAAAACTCCAGAATATTCAGTCACTTGGAAGGAGGTTGCCAGCCCCTCAGGACAGCTGCGATCCACAGGAAGCTGGCTTTGCAGGCTGCTTGGTTTGCTCTTGTCCATACAGAACACCTACTGTTGTCTTCAGAGGAAACCTTGATAGGTCACTGTGATAACGGCCCTTCATAAAATTTTAAGCGTGTACTTGCTCTTAAAGATGTTACTGCCAAATGTTGTTAATTCCTGTTCTTATTTTCCCTGCTCATTGTTTTTCTCAGATCTGGGTATTTAGTTTCTGACTTGGTGGCTTCTACTGAGCACTCGGTGGGGAGCTGGTGAAGATGTGGATCGGGGTTCTCCGAGCCTTACACGTGCCCTTCTTGGCTGATCACTCTTGCCTTCTCTCTCTCCTTAGCTAGGGATGATTTTCAAGGTCCGTCTGGTTACTCGATGTGGGCTGTTCCATTTTCTCCAAGTTGGATAAGACCCTCCTGTCCAGACTGGTAACGAGTGCCCTTTCTATTTTGTGCAGGTTCTTGGACACTTCCAAACAAGCCATAGGGATGCTGTTCATCCACTTTGCAAACGTGTACCTGGCAGATCTCACTGAAGAGGACCCCTGTTCACTGTAAGTGGCCCAGGTTTAAGTGCAGACATGGTCCACCCTCCTCTGAGAATGTGGACTGGCCTTGCATTCTGCCACTAGTTCCGCCTCTGCAGCTGGGGCAGCGGCTCATTTCTCCCGTGTTCCTTGAGAGCTCACCCCACATAACTAGCGCTCAGGCCTTGACAGTTGCTCCATGCCAGCCACCCTTGGCAGAACAGAACAAAGCCCTTCACAAGTGTCTGTGTTCCAGAGCAGAGCGTGGGGCCAGCAAGCTTCTCTGTGGTATCAGCTACCCGTGGTCAGACTGGCATTGCCTTCACTTACCTCTTTGACCTTAGAGCAGGGATTTTTCTTCCTTCCAGTGCAGAATGCTTTCATAGCTCCAGAGCACCTGTCTGAAGGCTTCACCTGGCCATAAATACCGTCCTCCTTACTGGTAGTACCCAAGTGGCTCTTCTCTTAGCGGATGGAATGCTGATAGAAGCTGGCCTCCTTCATCTCCTGCATTTTTTTAGCCACAGAACAGCCTTGCTCTGTAGAAGCTTTGGTGATCTACACTTCCCAGCTGGAGAACTAGAGCACAAAGGGGTCATGCCTCAAATTTATTCAGTTCTGGAGTGGTAAAACTGGACTGAAGTCCAGTGTGCTTGGCTCCAAGGCTGGCGTGACACCCTGCTGCTGTCCCTCTTCCCTATGTCGAGGACAGAGTCTGAAACTTGGTCTTTATTCCTAAGGCCAGCACACAGTGGGCTCGAGAGGGATTTGGTGAGTGATGGGACAAACATGAGGCGTGTTTGTGCATCATTCATGCTCGTGAGTTTTAGACGAGTCTCCTGTGTGAGGGGTGCTGGACGGTAATTAGATGATCACTCACCTGGCCCAAGGCCAGGGAAGAAATTACCTTGGAAGCCTGGGCGCTTCTTTCCATCTCTGGTCTGAGAGTGACCCCTTGTGACTTTCAAGAGGAAGGGCAGGCTGTGAAATCACTGTCCCCTTCCCCTTTCCATGCTGGTTTTCTGGCCCCTGGAGACTACAACATGCTTCCTTTGGCATTGGAGTGCTGCGCACCTCCCAGAAGCCCTGGTGGGGGTAGAGCAGCTCAGAAGTTTCCCACAGCCAGGTCCCGTGGTATCGTGGAGCCACCAGCAGGGGTTTCAAGCCATGTGTGTCAGAGGGTCAGTGCCAACTTTGTCTGCCATTCCGCCACAGAGAGCTGGGGCCTGTGGCCAGCAGCGCTGAGTGCTGGGCCTCAAGGGACAGTGGGTGGGAAAAGGACCTTCCCTTGGTGAGGGCCAGGATTTTGTGTCAGACAAGTGGCAACAGACCTTACCAGAAGCCGGTGTGCCTTCCGGCCCTCCTCCTCCTTCCAGTCCTCTGGTCTTTTCTCCAAGGAGTAAAGTTGTGCAAAAGTACTGCATGCATGGCTGCAGATGGGGATATATGCGGGATTTGTAGTCCTGCCAGCTGCATCCAGCAGGCTATCAAATGTCCCTGGGGTGGGGTGGGGCAGGTGGTGGAGGATAAGGATACAGAAAGTTGAGGTCAGGTGGAGACCTCTCTGGGTGGGAGAAGAACTGCTTAACAATGGCAGGGCATTTATTTACACACACTGCAGGTTGATATCAGGTGAAACCCCTTTGCCTAACAACTAGCTTCCCTCTCAGGTGAACATTTAATTACTAGTTGTGTGGCTGGACCAGCAGGGAGTAAGCACAATTACTGAACAGATTCTTTGCTGGTCAATTAAGTTTTGTTTTGCTGTTGACTTCCTTGGCTGTTTCCAGGTACTCAGTCTTCTGTGGAATCTTGCAGGAACACCTGAGGTTTTTAAAGTTTCTCTGTCCCCTCTCCTACCCACCCACCTCAGCTTGCTGAGTATTCACACCTTGTTGGGAAGTGAGAGCCATGACCTTGGCAGCCCCTTGCATGGGCTCATTTAAGGCCCTAGAACAGGGCCAGACAAGCTGCTGGGCCAGCTGGCTTCTCCTCAGGCTGCATCTCCATCAGTGTTGACCTCTGACCTTGATGAGCCCCACCCTGAAGGGTAGCTAGTGATGCTTGCCCCCTTTCCTCCTAGGTACCTCATCAACTTTCTCCTGGATGCCACAGTGGGCATGCTGCTCATCTATATAGGCGTACGCGCTGTTAGCGTACTGGTGGAGTGGCAGCAGTGGGAATCCCTGCGCTTTGGTGAATATGGTAACGTACCATGGACATGGGCGTGGGGGGGTGTTGCTATTGCTGGGGCCTGGATGTGACCCTCTACGGGTGGCATATGCCTGCTTCGCTGCCAGAGCTCTCACTGTGTTTCAGAGAAGGAAATGTTCTGGCCTTGGAGGGGCCTGAACGTTTGTCTTTTCTACTGGAGATCACTGGCAGGTCTCCTTACTGGGCAGCAAGGCCACCTCATTCCTCCAGGCTTCCCCTAGAGCCCACCCAGCATGCTGCAAAGGAAGTCCTGCCCCTCTTCCTGTCGCGTGTCTATTGGTCCTGTTGCTGAGCTCTTCCCCTGGCAGAGGGGAGCTCACGTGGGCAAGACTTCTGTGCATCCTCTCTGAAGTCAGCATACCCGCTGTCTCCTGACTGCTGACTTGCTGCCCCTCCCAGCCTGGCCTCTGGATGTACCAATCACCAGGGACACAAGGTCCCTCCTCACTCAGAAGCTATAAACAGGTGATTTGTGTATGCCGGCCCTCTCAACAGACACTTTCAGATAGAGCACCAGTAGCAGCCTGCCTTCCTGCTGGCTCTTGAGGTGGAAAACAGCTGGATGTGGCCTCAAGCTGCCCTCTGGAGTTTTAGGGTGGGGCTAATGGATCCGCTCTTTTCCCCCCTTTCCAGCTGGTCTCTACTGTCTGTGGAGCAGCAATAGAGCCTTTGCCGTGAGAGGGCACACTGGACTAGAGGAAGGTGCATGAGTAGAATTGTGGGTTCCACTCGCCTTCCTTGTCATATCTCCCAAAAGAGCTCATTGCTCTGGGTCCAAGGACCGCACATTTATAGGTGGCTGAAGATCCTCAAGGGACTGACAGATTAAATGGGGAGCCGATTTGTGAAGCTACTGAGTGCTTTGGATATTCTAGAAACCTTAAGTACATAATTGTCTGCACTGAGGGGAGAGGAACTTAGGAGAGGGCTTTTCTTAGCTCTGTTACTTGATGCCTGATGAGTCACTGACTTAAGATAGTGTCCAACACACAGCCTGTGTCTCCCGAGCTCCATGGAAGGCCCTGAAGCCCTTGGACTCCTCTTTCCTCAGCTTTCGGGATGGAAGTGGATCCCAGCATGTGTGAAGCAATGCAGTACCATTCTCATGTATAGAATAGGCACCCAGAGGAATTGGGTGACTCACACATTATACCTAGCCAGCAGGTTGCGGAAGGCCTCATGCCCTCTGCGCCAGGACACCTAAATCCTCCAGCCACCTCCATAGACTGCTCATAACCATTACCCCTTGGCCGTTGAGCTCCTTTCTGGAAAGCAGAGCTCTCAAGTCAACCATAACCACCCAGACAGCAGGACTCTGCCACATCCAGTGCAGCTCTTGCAATTCTCAGGGTGAGGAATGGTAGAGGATGAAGAAATACAGACCAGAACCAGAATGTAGAACGTTGAGGTCAGGTGGACCCTCCTCTCCTGATGGGAGAAAAAGACCGCTCAATGACTGCAACGCATATATTTATCCACGCAGCAGGTTGATGGCACGTGACATCCCTCTGCCTAGCAACCTGTTTGCTTGATTGCCTCAGGTTTTCTGTGTCCTCGGAGCTGGAACAGCATGTTCACTTGCCCATGGCTCAACATGGGCATTCCACACCTGAGGCTGATCTCCAGCAGCTTCAGCTGCTCCAACTGTAAGCAACTGGAGCGAAGGTGGATCCCACAGTCAGCTGTGTACAGTTGAATTACCTGGGGAGGAGCTCACGTCTGGGCCAGATACGTTGCAGCACCACTGTTTCCAAACACATAGTCTAAGGTCCCAAGAGCGAGTCAGCAGGAAGGAGGCGGTGGTTGTGTTTGTGCCTCTTGGCCCAGCTTTGCCTTCTCTCAGTCACTGGCCTTGGGAAGCAGAGTATTCAAGCGGGGGCAGGTTGTCCCCAGGGATAGCTGTCCTTTATCAAGGACCGTCACAAGTCTCCCTCCCCAGACTGTGTCCTCAGATACCTCTTGCTTTCTCATTGTCAGTGTGTGTTTTTTTTTCTGTCACAGCTGTAACAAATTAACATAGACTTAGGGAATAAAACACACATAAATTACAGTTCTTTCATGCAGAAGTCTAGCATGGTTCTCTTGGACTGAAATCCGGGTGGCAGTGGGGCCAGATCCTTCTGGAGGATAGAAGAGATAGTTCTGTTGCTCTTTCCCAGCCTAGAGACTGTCTGTACTCCTTGGCTCATGGCTCGCCCTCAGAGCCAGCAACAGCAGGTCAGGTTCTTCTCACATCATACTGCTCTGACCTGCTCCTCCGACCTTTGCCACCTTCCACCGTATGTCCCTGCAATTACATGGGGTGCACATGGACACGCGGAGACTCCCCCTCCCTTAAAGCCAGCTCATCAGCAGTCTTAATTCTGTTGCCAGCATTATTCCTCCTGTGCTTATTCACATCCCAGAGTCACAGGTTCTGGGAATTAGGATGTGGACCACTGCTCTGCCTGAGACACCCCTGAGAGTGTCTACGCAAGTAAGCCCAAAATGCCACCAAGGCCCCACAGCTCTTTTCTGTTGTACATGAAGAAGAGAAATGTAAGCCTCACAACATGAACTTGCTCTCTTCATTCCGGCCCTGTGCCTGCCACCTTCAAACCAAAGCACACATGTACCTGAGGTTGTGCAGTAGGAGCCAGGGTACAGTGACTACACCTGGCTCTGGGAGTACCTAAGAGCCCTCCAGAGGAAACAGAAGCAGGCACGTGTGTTCACTGCCTCTGTGCTGCGGCCATGTGGGGTCATCCTGTTAGAGCCGGGGCACAGGTGCTGTTTCCCTCATGTCACTGTGGTTTTGAACTTTATTTATTTATTTATTTATTTATTTATTTATTTATTTATTTATTTATTTTAGTGCCAGGGATGTAACTCAGGACCTTATGCTTGCCAGGGATGTAACTCAGGACCTTATGCTTGCCAGGCAAGCACTTATTCCACTGAGCTATCTCCTTGGGCCCATTGAACTTTATTTTAAACATTGTTTTAGTTAAAACAGAAGGCAATGGGCTGCTCAGCTGTGCTCCTGAACCTCAGAAGCAAGGCAGATGGGAAGGAAAGTACTTCTCTTTCTTCAGTCCAGGAACAAGTGGAGGGAGCACTCTCAGAGCAAGCAGCTGGCTGCATAGTAAATAAGCGCTGCCATCCACGGAGCGGAGCTGCGGTTCAGGCACATGGGGCCAACTCAGGGGCGCTTCCTGTCTGCTATCTCCAGTTTTGCTTAATTAAGCAAATAGTTTCATCTGCTTTGGGCAACTTTCCCCAGGAAGGCAGGTGGTTCAATGCAAGCATTGCAAAATCCACTAACAACCTCATAAGGAGTGACGTGGCGTACTTCTGAAATGGTTTGGTTTTGGCTCGAGTGCCTTACCTCAGAGGGGCAAGTGAATGGGAAGACCTCAAACAGGCAGCTGGTACACTTCTGCCTGCTTTCTGCCACTCTTCTCCTAATGTTTCCAGAAAAGGGTGACTTGTCCATTATGACTGCCTGAACACATTCCCTGTGCTTCACCATGTACGCTGACAGGCCCAGCTAGCCCAAGGGCCCACTGGGACCTGGACAGGGCCACCATGAGGGCAAATTCTCTTCTCTCTGGCTTGGAACCTTTGCCTCCTGAAATGTTACTCTCCACCTTCCTCCATTCTGACCAGTGGTATCCGGACAGCTCTGACAGAGCTTCAGGAGTGACCCCCAGAGACCTCCCTAGTGCCCTAATCCCTGGTCTCCCACTTTGGGGAGGCCCTGTGTGGCTCCCAGGACCATCACTAGGTTCTGCATGGTGGGTTTGCTCCTCAAGGATCTGGTCCTCTGCCATGCGTGCAGTCCTCTGTGAAGCATTCTGGGAGTGCTCCGGTAACAGTATTCTAGATGGTGACCCCTTTAGTTGCTGCAGCATAGTAGCTAACAGGATCACCGAGGGGCCTTTGTTACCACTGCAGGCCTCAGCCCGTCACTCCCACCTCCTCGCCTCAAGGCTTTTCTCTCCTGTGTCCCTTGCCCAGGTACTTAGCTTAGCCCATACCAGACAGATGCAGTTTCCTCCCAGAGCAGAGTTCTGCTGTCAGGGGTGAAAACAGCCAGGAAATATGGTAAGGATGGGAGGCCGAAGGGTGGGAAGTGAGTGAGGAGGCCAGTTACTGCCTCCGTAAATCACTCATTTGAGGAAAGGAAGGACAGCACAGTCACTGGAAAAATCAACAGCGGATAATAATAGCAGTCTTGCTCCACACAGCTTCTGCTGCCAGGGGACAGAGAGCCAGGCTTTCTTGGTGCCAGCAGTGAGCATTTACTAACTTTAGTGCCTTTTAATTCTTAGAAGCTCTTAAAAGAAGTCTGATTCTGGGATGTCCAAATTAGGAATTCTGATTTCACTTAAAACACCACATTTGCCTGTTAGGAATGAGGTGGTTTTCAGGCCTTGGGGGCTCTTTAAGGATCTTTAGAGCCAGGGTTCTGGGGTATGGCTGGTATATGAGGGCTCACAAGGACCTGGGGCGGTGACAGGGGCATGGGCCTGTGTGACTTAGGCTCCCACCCGTCCTTGCAGGAGACCCTCTGCAGTGTGGCGCCTGGGCCGGGCAGTGCGCCCTTTACATCATGATTATGATCTTTGAGAAGTCTGTGGTCTCCATCGTGCTCCTCATACTTCAGTGGAAGAAGGTTTGCCTCTCCTCCTGTTACCTAAGTGCCCGCTCCAGATGAACCTTGGAATGCAGGGTCTGCCTGTGGTTGCTTCAAACCTTGCAACTGTTACTTCTCTGGTGCGGCAAGACACACCTGTCTTTTCCAGTTGCTTAGCTGAGCTATCTGGGGCTACAGTCAGCTTTCCTGGTCTGTGACCGCTAGCATGCAGACACTCATGAGTTCATAATTTTCCCCAGCCTGACCTTTGCCCTCTGACCCTAATGCCACACAGATACGCCTGCATTGCTCGTCCCCACGTGAAACAGCCCCAG
Source organism: Capromys pilorides (assembly GCA_004027915.1). Classification (NCBI taxonomy): domain Eukaryota; kingdom Metazoa; phylum Chordata; class Mammalia; order Rodentia; family Capromyidae; genus Capromys; species Capromys pilorides. The sequence continues at coordinate 11,334 of PVKN010032440.1, forward strand.
TCTTCCAGAACGTGTAGCCCCAATCTTGGCCTCCTTTGGTTGTATATTTTTAAGAAAATAAGCCAGGGCATTTCAGAGCTGTTGTCTCACACAGGTGGATCAGGAGCCAAATTTCTACCAGAAGGGGGCCTTGCTGCTCCTGAGTGTCCACTGAAGTATTCCACCTCCCCAGCCCCCAACGTCCACAGTTCCCCCATCCCTGCCTTGGGCTTTCCAGTCACTGTGGGCACAGCGTGGCTCTGGCTCAGGGCCTGAAAGCCCACTGCACTTAGCAAGTCCAACTGCTCAGAGTGTTGTGAGTCTCCAGGGGGCTCCCACATTAATAGATGTGGGAGCTACAGTCAGTATAGGGCTGGTGTTAGAGCTGTACCTGTTGTACTCTTGGGGGTGTCTTAGCCTCCAGGCCTCCAGGGCACCGTCCCTGCTGCTTCCTGCTTCCTTGTCACGTCCTCTGCTCTCTTCACAGGTGGCCCTACTGAACCCCATTGAGAACCCAGACCTGAAGCTGGCCATCGTCATGTTGATCGTCCCCTTCTTTGTCAATGTCAGTATCATGTCATGTTTTGCCTGGTTTGGGCCCTCATTTCCACCTTCCTGGTTAAAGTTTGGAATCTGACAAAAAAATCTTGCTGTACAGCCCTCAGGTCTTTCTTTTCTGTGTAACAACTTGTCACCTCCCACTTCTGCCCTGGAAATGGCAGGATTTCTTCCTTCCTCAAAGGGCAGGTCCCCACTCAGGGCCCCTGTACAAGAGGAAGGTCCTGGGAATTTTGTCCTGCGCCTACTGCTGGGTGGTCTCCCTCCAAAGCACTGCCTCATGTGGGACCCTGAACTATAGATCAGGATCGATTTGAATGTGCCTCGTCCTTTTTCCTCATACAGATCTCAGAAAGAAATTTGAGAGCACGGTGACCAAAAGTCAGAAC
>PVKN010032441.1:0-12261 GCA_004027915.1 Capromys pilorides
CCTATCCCTAATGATGGCTACTAGAAAATTTTAAATTATATGCAGTTCACATTTACATTTATATTAGACAGCTTCTGTGCTAGACATACTTTAAGCTACTATTAATTGTAAAGATAAGAAGCATCTTGAGAGCTGAAGACAATAAACAAAGCCCAGGGACAGCTGTGGTCTGTTACTTGGGAATTCCAGAAAGCTGAGATTCAAGGAGGAAGATAACAGCTTATCCTGAAGGCTCTTTGTTGGTTGTCTCCTCCCTTGCTTGGAACCTTTTTAATTAGTATTTGTGTGAACCTAGATTGGACATGGAGCTTGGACAATGGGGCTTGTCCACCATTGGACAATGGTGGAGGTTAGAGATTGTAGCTTTTCTTTCCTAAAGTGATTATGCACATGAACACGTTCCTTGGCCCTAAATAAAAGTGAGATACTTCAGAAGGTCACGGCTCACTTGAGAGAGATAAGCCTCAGTGAGACCTCTGAAGCTAAAGACATTGGGTCTTCTCTTCGTTTCTTTTGACGCCAACTCATAACGTACAACAATTAATCTTTCTCCTCCAGGATTCTTTTCTCCCCTCTGGGAAGTATCATTTCTTTTAATTTTTTCTCCTAAATTACTTTTCCATGACTAAGAGCTATTATTGCTTTTCTCTGGACTTCCATTGTGGTGGAGCTTTGAGTAGATATAATGCATTTGGACCAAGCATTTGCACAACTCATGCTGGAGTTTGGATCCTAAGGACCCCCAAAGTTCCAAGTATTAGAGGCTTGGCCCCAGGATGGCCTTCTTGGGAGACAGTGGAACCATTAAAAGGTGGAGAATAGTGGGAAGTCTTTAGGTTACTGGGGACAAATCTCTAAGATGGACTGTAAGACTCTGATCTGCCCCTTCCCCTTTGCTTCCAAGGTATCAAGCAAGTAGCCTTGCTCTGTCTTGTTCTTCTCTACCCTGACCTAGGCTCAAATAAGGCAACCAAATGTGGGCTCTGAGCTAAAATAACCTTTTCTCTTCATAACTGATTATCTCAAGTAGTTTCTATAGTATCAGAAAGCTGATCAACACAACTCATGTCCAGCATGGAGAGCTGTTAGGGGAGATGTTGAGAGAATTAGAAAACTTCATAAGACTCAAATTCCTCCTTCATCAATCTTCCATTGGATCATTTGATATATTCTTTTGGGTTAAGGTATTAATGCCCTAGAGTCTGTACATTATATTCTGATGTGCGCTTAATCCACTGACACTCATGCTGAGACAATGGGGTACAACATAAGGAACTTTTTGGGGTGGGTTATTTGGTTGCTTGGTTTAGGAAGTTGTTGGAGGTATGAGATCATTTCACCAAGTGTTTCCCCTTCTGCACCAAGAGGGGAACATCTTGGAACTTGGAACTAACCTCTCTATGGACACCGACCTATGCTGGTCTTGACGTCCACTCCTCTGTGTGGACAGTGCCTTCATCACTTCTTGGCACTAGGCATTTCTTCCCAGGGTGATCCTACAATGAGCTGAACTTTGTTTCCAGCATCCCTCCTTCTACCCAGGACATCTTTAAATGCCAGTGCTTTCTTCCAAGGTGCAGTGTACTCTATGAAATTTATATTCTCATCTTGGGGCTGCCTCAGGGTCACTGGGTACTCTTTGTTTCTCAATCCAGATGACCTCAGAAAATGGGCAGCAGCCAGGCAATGATTGAGACGAAACCGCTCTGTAGGGATGGACCCTCTGCAGAGCTCATGAGTCTGCCCACCACCTCTTCATTCCCTATTGGTGGTCCTTTCCTCCCCCTTATGGACCCAGCTCCGTGGAGGTGCCATTTGAGCTTGAGGGTCCATATGTTCATTTCACATTCGGCATCCCGATGTATTTCCCACTCTTACTGGAATCTGGCATCTCATCTGAAACTCCTGCTTGCACGTGGACCCCTGCAGCTCTGCATCACTCACCCTGCCAGTGAGTCACTCCCTGCTGGCTTGCATTTGCTATTGTCCCTGTTTACATCAATCAATGTCGTATTGCCAAACAGTAATGAATCAAAATCTGCAAGCCCAAGCCTCAGGGAAATAGAGGACTTGACAAGCCCAGTCTGGGGCTAAGAGTTTAATCACAGTCTCCTACCTTGATGCCATTTCACAGTACCTGGCACAGGATTCCATTTTTGCATCTGTCACACTGAGCTGGGACTTGTATTCCAAGCTTGTCTCCCCTGTGACTCCTCTCAAAAGAAAACAGGTTGTATTTATCTCCTTATTTTTAAACTTAGCAGGGTGCTACTTACATATTAGGTACACCATAAATGTTTGGGGGAATGAATGAAATACACTAGTCAACTCTGCTTGGCAAATGGAATGGAAAAAGATTCTTTTCAGACCAAAATCAGAAATCTAGCTGGTGAACCTTTAGGAATATGCTTATGAGGAGCAGAAGTAAATTTCTTGGGCAACTCCCCACAAGGAAGAATACAGGCAGCAAAGAGGGAGGCAACCCCATCCAGTAGTGTGGGGCACCAGGCAGTGCAGGGCAAGAGGACCAAAGGGGCACAGTGGACAGACAGACGCTCCCTCTCTGCACTGTGGACACTGAGCCAGGGGGACCTGAAGGCAGGCAGGCAAAGGCAAGGCCTGCACAGAACAGCACACAGTGTTTTGGGGTCGGAGGGAAAGCCCTGGATACTCGGTGATGCAGAGACAAGAGGTCATAAGATGAACAATGGTGTGGAGACCCCAGCCAGGGAGAAGCAGCCAGGAAAGCAAAGGCCCTGCCCACCCAGCACTCTGCTTTCTCACTGTGGGCAAGAGAACACAAGGCTCTCCTTGTTGGCTCCTCTGTAGTGGCCAACTCACCCTCCCCACAGAGGCCTCGCCCCACCCGTGTTTCTCAGGGGCAGCCCTGGACACACATAACCAGCACCACTTGTAGCACATGCAAGGTCCCTGGCCTGCCTGGGCCTGTGAGATAAACCCTCTGGGAGGCCCAACTCTCTGTCTTCAGTTGATGCTGATGTGAGCAGGGCAGGACTGCTAACCTCCAGCATTCTTGCTCTGGAAGATTGGTCCCCTGTGGATCTTAATCCACAGCCACAGAACAATTTCAAACCTTTTTATTTCAAAATGAAGACTCTAGTGTCAGACAGGTTTGGGTCTTTGGAGAGACCACTTTAGGATCTCCTTCTTCTTTACTTTCCCCCTCCTCTATCGGGTAAATGAGGGAGAACTCTAGCCACTCCCTTTCTGCTTCCAGTAGCTCGTGGGGTGGAGTGGCACTAGGCAGGAGCAACTGGGCCCTGTAGGTAGGGGCAGAACTGGAAAAGAAAACATAATCAGGTCTCAGATGAGGCAGGAAGCAGCGTCTTGGCCTGGAACCAAAGCTGCACTGGAAAGTCACAGGCGTTGCCAGGAGCGGAGCGCGTATCTGGGCTGCAGTCTTCAGAAAGGGGCAAATCTAGCACAGGGCTGAACTGTGTGTGTGGACCTTTAAGAATCCAGCCGTAGGCTCTGGAGGGGCTGCAAAGGGGCCCAGCAGGCCGATTGAGTGTGGGAAGGCACAGACCCAGGGTCTAATGTCCGAGAAGAGCTGATTTGTCAGGCTCAAATAGATTCAGATGAAAACTGCATTCTAAGAGTTATACAGAGCTCAAGCTGAGCAGCTGGGCAGGACGGCACCATGCGAGGGCTGTGACCCCAGGTTCCATGACGGTGGGGAGCCCAAACACTTCTTCTACATAGCACCTCTTTATTCTGGGACCAATATAAAATGCATAATACATTAAGAGTATTACACAAAGTAATTCATATTTTCGCCCCTCTTTTTTCTCTTGCTTGCTATTACCTGGTGCAGTGGGGGCGACACCTCTGGTACGTATGCCGCTGTGTCACACAGAACCCTCGCTGTTGGCATGCCAGCCCTGCCAACCCAGAAGCAGGGCATCAGATAACAGTTGTTTTTTTCTAAACTAAACCCTCAGTACTCAGATTTAATTGCAGTGTTGACACTGAGTGACAAATAAGTGGGCTTGGGGTTGCAGTTTGCACACTCAGTCTAAAGATTTGTCATCACTACTCTGGTGCCTTACCTCCTCAATGACTGAAGGGAGAGCTGGACTCAGAAACAGGGCTACACATTAACCAGGGCTTTTGTGATTTAATTGGATGACCCTTTCTTCAATCTGTTAACTTTGAGTCAAGTTGGCACAAATTTAAATCACAAAGCCTGACTTTTTCCTATCTGTTAACTTGATTAGTTTGAGCTTGAGAAAAGCAAAAAAGAAAAGCAGATAACAAGGTCATTATGCTTTTGCAAACTTCTTTGCAAAGAAGTTAATGCATGATCCATAGATAAAATCTTAGGGGAAATTTAGTTTGTAACATTAACTTGAAAGTTATTGGTGAAGTCTGGGGCAATAAAGCCATTTCATGAAAGAGAGAAAAACAAACAAAACGGTGGCTTGGAATATGACTTGGCATGAGACGGCCAAGACACAAAACCAGGAAAAATATATACTTGGTCCATCCCCTTCTGAGAGCAGAACTTTGCTTTGTGGGAGACCTAATTATCTCCTACCCTCTCCAATACTAGCTGTCTAACTGATTCTACGGAGACAGGCTATTTAAATGTTGTACAAACGCCATGCTGGTAACGCTGGCATATAGTCTCCAGGCCTCCCAAAAAGTTTCCCAAGCAGTGGGAGCCTCAGTACAACACTGTGTAGCATTAAGAGCTTGTCAAACCTAAAAGCAGTTGCCATGTGCTTTTGTATATTCCCAGGTCTCATTTGGAGACTGTGCACATTTGCTGGCTATCACAATGGTTTTACCAAAGCGGCAGTCAAAACTCAGACTGGCGTCCAAAATGAGGAGTAACTTAGAAAACTCATTCAGAAAGGATCCCTTTGTGTGGGGCTCTGGCTGTGAGGCTTTGTGGGGGCAGGTGCCAACATTTAGACAAGGCCCTGGGAGAGCTCTGGTAATGGACACTCCCCCAAGAGTGACAAGAACCTCTGGGGTTGGATTTACCCAGCTCTAGCAACATCTCTCATTGTCCAGCAGGGCCCAAGAGACCTAGGAAGGATCCTCTGCACAATCTTGGGTCACCAATATTTCTATAAGTTCCTGTGGGTAGGACCAGTGCTTCTAAGTGGGTGGCCATAGCAGGCACAAACTCTCCTAGATCATCAACTACAGTAAGGTCATGTTTGATTAAGACATTCGCAAGACCTGGTGGAGTATTTTCACAGTGACTAAGAAGAAAAATCAGCCACACAGCCTTGTATCTCTGCAGAACTCCGTCACCTACTCTGCTGCATTACTAAGCTTTTCCATGGCCGAGACAAAATATCAAATAGCCACAACCTAAAGAAAAAGAGGCTTATTCTGGCTCATGTTTCGGAGTGGCCAGTCCATGGTGAGGCTGGCTCCAAGGCAGAGAGAGCATGAAGAGGCATGTCAGGGCCAGGTATTGGAGAAGAGAGAGGTGCTTGGGATAAGAATGCATCCTTCCTGGTCATACCCTTGTTGCCAGCCTCCTCTACCCAGGTGTTGCCTGTCAACAGCAGATTCAGCCATAGAATTATCATGAGATTGACCCAGTGATACATAGAGCACCCCCAAATCCAGTCACCTTCCAAGCATGAGGCTTTTGGGGAGCATTTTAGACCTAAACCGCAACACCTACTTACTGAAACATTGGAGTTACCCTGATGTAGGATTTGTAGTCCTGGTATCGTGTATGGAGAACCCTAAGAGATAGCTGAGCATTCTCAGAAAGAACTTGGAGGAGGGGTGAGAATGCTCTGAGGATGGAAAGGAGGAACTCAGGGAGGTATCAGAAGAAAGGGAAAGAAAGAAAGAATAATTCCATGAGGGCTTTGGGAATCCCCTGAAAAGTTCTACAGCAACCAAGTTTAAAGAGGGTACCTTCTCTCTGTTATTCCTTGTGTTCTTCCCACCCCCTCACCCCACATGTTCCAAAGCATCTTCCACAGATCAGTACTAGTGGAGACATTAGGCAGGTCCCCATCAGAGAAGCGCTTTAATTACAGGGAGGCTCAGCACACGGTGCAGCAGCTCCATCCCGCTCTAATCAGACCATCTGAGTACGGAAAGCAAGAGAAAGATGCATCCTCTTAGGCCTAAAAATAAGCCTGGCAGTCACTGGGTCAGTATAGTCAGGCCTCCTTCTGGGTGGACTTTCCTCTTCTTTTCTCATCCGCTTGGGTGTATCCCACGTCCAGCTGCCTCTTCCAATTTCCAATAATAAAGAAGAGCACGTGCTATGTTGCCTGGGCAGCTACTGCTAGCCGTGCACTTTGGCCAGGTTACTTAATAGTCCTCTACCACAAACTGAGCAGAACTAGGGCTGGGCGCGTCTCAATGGTACAACATGTGCTTAGCTTTTTCATGGCCCTAGGTTCAACCCCCAGCATCTAAGATCAATTAATTAAATTAAGTGGGGATAACGATCACACTTACTGCATAGCATGACTGTGGAAACTCTGCACTGCTTGGACCACTGCCTGGCAGGTAGCAGACACTTGGCAGCCAATGTTGATGGTTTACTTTATCAGTATAATTAAAGAACCATCATGGTTGACTGGTTTGGAACTGAATACATGTCCCAGCTTAAGTATATACATACAATAAGTACTTTGAGTGCATACAAACGTTAGATCCTAAGACAGAGTTTGGAAAACTCTTTCTGTAAATAGCTACACAGTAAATACTTCAGACTTTTCAGGTCATTCTTTGCAACTGCTCAACTCTGTGGCCATAAGCAGGATGCAAATGGTGTGCATGGCTGTGCTCCAATAAAAATTTATTTAAAAAAACTGGCAGTCCTACATCCAGCCCATGGCTACAGTTTACAATTTGTAAAGACTGTCAGCTCCAGGATAGAGAGGGGGACCCTGCATGCTCCCTTATTTACTCATCTCTCTGCGTAGCACATGGTGCTTACATTATAGAGATTTCTAAGTGAATGAAAACTCAGCAGGGACTGTGTTCATTCCTTTAAACCTTGGACTTTGGCACCTCATTCAGACTGTGAAATGTGCAACTCCAAATTCTGCCAACAGATGTGATTAAAGATCTCATGGGAAGGGTACACCATGTCCTTCCAAGACTTCAGACTCTGGAAAAGTAAATACGCATTCCCTCCAAAACAAAGCACATGCGAAGATGGCAAGTGGTGGCAAAGAAGCACCTACAGCGCCAACAGTTGTGTGACTTTATCTGTTTGTCCTTATTAGCTCAGACCTGTCAAAACCAGTAGGGCATCTTTGACACCTATCTGAGGAGCTGAGGGACCTGGATCTCTAGCTTCCTTGCTCCCAGGCTCCTGGAAGAGGTTTTCATGCTGGCAAAGTCTGGAAAGAATATTCCACTAATCCCCGTGGTTGTTCTGCGGATGAACCCGGACTGTGCTGAGAACTGGCCTCTGTCTAGCAGGCACTTAACACAAGTGGGTGTCACTGTGCTCCGGGAGGCTGAGACAAAAGCTCAGTCTGGACAGAGGAATGGATTAGTGAGACTTGGTCATAAAGTTTTAAAAATAAATAAATGTGAGCCAGTATGACAGAGAGAGAAAGAGAAAGAAGGAGAGAGAGAGAAATAGAGAGAGACATAGAGAGAGAAACAGAGAGAGAGAGAGAGAAACAGACAGACACACAGAGATCAGCTTTGGCATTCATATTTCTGGAGGAGCGCACCACATTTATTAATTACTAAGGGTAACCTCAGTGTTTTTCTTTTTTTTTAACCTTAGCGTTTTTCTGAATGGGCATTTAAGCAGGCTGTCTCAGGAACAGTGCTGCCACCATATTGTAAAGCACAGGAGCCAGAAGCAGTGCTTCCTGCTGCTTCCCACCTTTACCTCGCTTCCTCCTCTTTTCAGGCTCCCACCTGGTGATCTCCAGGCCTGCAAGAGGCAGCAGTGTTCTCAGTCGTGGAAACAGGGAAATCTTCTGGAAACTAAAAGTTATGTCCCATTGTCTTTTTGTTTGCTTGTTTGTTTGTTTGTTTTTGTTCTGGGGGTCAAACTCAGGACCTTGTGCTGCCAGGCAGGCACCTACGCTGCTGAACTATCTCCCTGGCCCCCAGTGTCTTACTATGAGAGGGAAGTGGCCCTCTCTGAAGTGTGTGAGGGGCAGTTATGGCAGAGAAGATGCAGCCACTCTTCATGTGTGCTGTCCCAGGGAGGCCAGGTCCCACTGCAGATGAGTAGCTGCCTGCACCTGATCCAGTCTCAGGGCCTCGTTGGAGAACAGAAAATAATCATAATAGAGCTATGGGGAATGTAATTTAAATGAGGGTTACAGCACTTGGCAAAAATAAAACATGATTTATGGAGGGTGGCAAATTTTAATAGGAATGATTATACAGATTGCAGGATAATAGTACCAGCCACTGTAGGTCTAAAATAGTTTTGGGAACAGCTCTGCCCAGAGGCTACGTGGCCTCAGAGCACCTTCTCACTCTCTGATCTCCATGGCTACCACACAGTCTCATCAATTTCAGAATACTGGGGCAGTAAAGTTCGACTTTTCTGTGATCAGACCATCAAACCTAGCCCTTTCAGGTATAAAGAGTAAGCGGACCAAAAACGACCGAATGCTTCTATGAGATGTTTGCTTAGAAACAGACAAAAATGATTTGTTGTTGTACCTCAGTAGGTGTTGAGAGAGAGCTCCAGGGTGCTCGAAACTGTGTATTCTCTTAATTAATGTTCACTTTTATCTGCAGTCTCTGGTCTCCAGTCTTGAGGGGGTGGTGTTTTGTTTTCAGCTAGATATACAAAGAAGCTAGAGTTCCCTCAATTTGCTTAGCAAAACTTGTCTTCATATGTTATGCAAATGTAAAGTTCAAACCCATCTAAATCACAATTTCTATTGCAATGAATTCTTTCTTTTAATGTTCACAGCCTGCATTTCTAAGGGCTGGAGCCCTCAAACTGCAGTACACAAGAGGCTGTGGCCTTTCCTGAAACTAAGCTTGGAAGCACTGTAGTAACCTCTCACACATTATACCTTCACCCTGACCGCAGTGCAGTGGGCAGCCAGGCTAGCAGTAATCCAACTGGCTGAGAGGAAAACCAAATAAAGCCAACTGACCTACTAGCCTAGCTATGGATCCAGGCCCATGGGAATGGAAGTCAAGGTCCAGACCTTACATCCCTAGGTTAACAGCCAGTGAGGGAAGACACGTAGCCTGTAAGGTCAACAGGGATTGCCTCACCGAGTCTCTTGTATTCCCAGGGCAAGAATGGAAGGAACAAGGTCCAGCTGACGGAAGAGGTACAAACTCCCCCATGCAATGCCCCCTGTCCCAGGAGTGTGTGCTAGACAAGGGCTGCATGACCCAGGCTCCACCAACAGTTTCTCCCTGTCCTCATTCTGTGTCCTTAGCTCCAAGCTCGGGACCTGACTCATAGACCCTCAGTAAAATGAGTGAATGAATGAATGGATGGATATGTTTTCCTTTACTGAAGTACCAGAAGTTCCCAAACCACTCCAGGGTCTATGTTCAAAAGCTTGTGACAAAGCACATTTACATGGGTACAGCAAAGCAAGTAGAAAGCTTGTATTCTGTGTGAAATTATTCGCTCAGAAGCCCAAGTGGCAAACCTCCAGGGTCACCCCTTTGTTCAAAGGCGAGCCCACCACATGGCTTCTTAGAACTCAGAAGTCTGTGATATTTCTACTTATCTTGGAAATGCAAGTGACCGTTTTTGAAAGCAATGATCCACTAGTGGCAGCAGGTTTGCTGGAAGCCACCTACTTAGGAACTGCGAAACATGAGCTTGCGTCCAGGAGGTGGCACTTTGAGAGCAGGAGCTCCTGGATCCTGGACGGAGCTTGAGAATGGCTTTTAAATTCATCTAAATGAGTCAAAGAAGCAGGAAGCCAGTGCGGGCAGGCCTAGGGTGTGGGTGATCAGAGATAGTCTATTAATAACACCTGGAGTCTCCAAAGACCCCATTTTAACTCTGAGATTTGAGAAGAGGAGAGTTTTCCTATAAAATCTACAGCACATGAAATTGTCCAGTATCCTGAAGCATCTTGGAAGAAATAAGGTCACAGGGCCTTCCTGAGCATTAGGAGGCTTGCATTTGGCGATTTCTTTCTTCTCCTATTAAATGTGCCATCTGGAAGCAAGCTTACCATCTGGAAGGACTTTAACTGGGTTCCAGATGGATCTCCCTTTGATCCAATCGATACAGACAGGAGAATACCGAGAACAAACTCTATCCCAGATTCCAAGTTGGCTGCTAGAGCACAGATATTTCCGAACACAGGCTAAAAGCAAGCGTTGCACGAATCGGCTAGGAGTAGGCTCCTCAGTAAGAAAGAATACACTGTGAGGACAAAATCCTCAGAGAAGGGCTGAGTGGCGGGCGAGTGAGGAGCCAGGAGGGCATCCCAGAGGCTTCCGATGCTACACGTCACTGCTTTGAAGGACTGTCTTATCGCTTCAGGCTTTACTTTGTTTTCACAGAAAGGTCACAGTCTGTTTCATTGTTTGGCACAAGAGAAAACAGTAGAAGAAAAAAGTTAAAGGTTAGCTGGACTTTGGCAGGCACACCTGTGCCGAGCCATTGCGTGCACAATGCCACAGAGACAGAGGAAACAAAGTCAGGTACAAAGGCACCCAATGTGTTTCCACAGCAACCTCAGTAACACCACCCCACCCCTCCCCACCCTCACCCTCATCCCCCTACTCTCCATCCCCACCATCCGCGCACCCACTCCCACCCCGACCTCCACCCCAAGACTAAGATTTGCAGACTGGGACAGGATCACTATCACCTCTTCCTGATTTTGTTCTGCCTCTTCTCTAAATTGCAGTGGTTCTGTGTGTTCTAAGAAAGGCACAGCAATTGCCTCCTAGTTTGACCAAATTGTAAATAAACTTGTTTTCAACATTTTTTTGTGTCTTGTTATGATATACTTGGGTACGGTCAACCAAACAAATCCAGAAACTCAGAGAGCTAGGGCCCAGAATGCCTGACCAAGCTCCAGCTGGTCACAGTACCAGACACTTGGAAGACTGGAAGATAAGATCAGAAATGCTATTTTTCCACGTGTATAAGAATATGGTCATCCATCCTTCATGTCTGGGGGGGACTGGTTCACAACTCCTGTGGGTCCTCACATCCCTGGATGCTCAAGTGCCTTGTGTAAAACAGCATCGTACTTGCCTACAATCTAAGCACCTCCTCCTGGGTACTTTAAATCATTCCTGCATTATCATACCTAGCATAATGGGGATACTATATACACAGGTGCTGTGCAATACTGCATTGTACCAGGGATACGGACAAGAAAAAAATAACTGTACCTCTTCATTACAGGTGTAAGATTTTTCGAGGAAATTTTAGGCATGGTTGGGTGAATTTGGAGAAGTTGAACTTGCAGATACAAAGAGCCTACTGTACCAAAGGGTGTTGCCAAACCAGCTAGTATAATGCTTGGCACATGTCACTAAACTGTGGAGCCACTAGTGTGATGTAACCATTCCAATGCCTTCCTGTGACCGCACACAGCACCTTCATAACATGTGTGCTTCTCGGGCCACAAGAACTTTGGCAGATGAGAGAGAACTATTTTTCAATACTTCCTTGCTCATGATAACAATGATGTTTGGAGAATACACGTGAATTATCCCTGGTCTTCTGTGTAAAGAAATGGAGATTTTTGGAACTTGAAGGTAACATGATTGATTTCTCACTTTAGGGGCGTTTTGTTGCTCTAACCGCATCATCCTCTTCACAACCCGAAGGCTTTCACCTTTTCCTTGAATGTGCTGTTGTTCTACATCTGTATGCCTCAAAAGTAGTACAAATGCAAGACTCTGTAGTCATCTTTCAAGGGTGTCTCATTTCTGGTACGCAAAACATATGTATTTACATAAATTGTAGATATTCTGTTGTATTTGTAATCACACATATAATTATATTGAGTAATCCTTTCCTGATTATTTGAAGATAAGGTTATCTGTGTATGAACAGAATGTTTCTACTCTGAGCTACAATATTGAATGTAGTAGGAGGCTCTTAACCCTGATATTCAAAAAGGGAATCCTTGCCATAATTCTAGCCTACTTACTAAAATTTAGTACGCTACACATTTGGCCAAGCACATTCACAAGAAGAATACTTACAGCTAAATAGGTAATGGTGGCAGGTGGCCTAAGTTAGAAAGTGACACAAGATAATTTACAGAACCAAGATAGTCTTTTCATGTTTTACAATTGCCAAGGTTAGGTTATGCA
>PVKN010032442.1:0-12266 GCA_004027915.1 Capromys pilorides
TGTTGAGAAACCCTTTCAGTTGCTATCAATCAGCCATGTGAGAATTCTGCACACTTTAGGCTGGCCAAATGAGAGGAGTGTGTAAGGCTCAGGTTTATCAGCTCTGAAAGCCAAAACCATTGATGGTCGCAGAGACAGCTTTTTAGGCTTCTTGAAGCGTGCACATCAGGCTAGTTTCTAAGTGAGTGTTTTGCTGCACAGTGTATAAAAGACAAACACGAAAGCCTGCAGTTGGCCGCATTGTCCGATTGACTCACATATTGCTTCCACTCATGTCTCCAGATAGAATTTAACCAAGCAAGTGTGTTTATGCCTCCAATAAGCGCCTGCTTTTTAGATAGTTCTGGGGAAAGTTTCAGATCTTTCTGCAGAGAGAACTTCCTTTTGCTGTCAGAGCAGAATACACCTTTGCTGAAGGGTGGCTTGCCACATGCTTTCTTGCCCGAGCTCTGGCATGATAGTGGTTGGGGTCATAGCTCCCTGGACTCAATGATGTGGGTTGGCAGGTGAGGAAACCAAATTGCTGAGTCATCAGGTCTGCCTTTTGCTGTCATTGGGTGCCTGCGTCAGGGCTGATGCCACAGCTTACTTGCCGACCCATGCTCCTACTCCTGCTCCCAGTCCATTGTGTCCCCCTCAAATTTCCAAGATTGGAACACCCATGTACCTTCCCACTGCCAGATACCTATAAGCATTGTTTTATAATTGGGGTGCAGGAATAATATGTAAGCTTCCAATGCAGACACATGAACACCCATGTGACAGTGCAGTGAGCCCATGGTAAGGGACTTGGGAAAACCCATGTCAGCTAGAATAACGACCCCCTGACATCAGCCTCTCTGGCCTTTCATCTGCCCCGCAGAGGCTTTCCCTGCTGTAATGCAGAGTTCGTTCCTGATCTTAGTCTTGATAGCTGTGAAGCTTTGGTCTCAGCATCCATGCCAAGCAGCCCCTCCTTCTGGCCCACAGTGTTCCAGGTCAGCTCTTGGACAGCTCTTTTCGCTCCCCCCGCCAAGACCATTCAGTCCGGTCCTGTAGCGCTCCTTGGAGCCCCTATCAGGTCTCCATCACCAGGCACCTGGGGTTTAAGCTCTGGCTCTGTACTTCCGGGGACCCCACAGCCTGGAACACTCTCCTCAAAGGGATCTGTGACCTGGAGGCCACTTGGAATGAGACATCAGGGCAGCAGTGCACTGCCCCCAGGGGCCTGTGACAGAGCAGCCGAGGCTGCTGCAGGTTGGTGGGCTCGGCCTGGGGAAAGTGGGAGAGCAGAGAATGCAGCCAACATGGCAGCTTTTGGAGCGCTGCTCTGGGACTTGCTCCGGTCACTTGGCCTGCAGGGATGGGTGGGTCTGGGAAGAGTCTAGGTGTCTTGGTGGGAAAGTAGGAACAGAAAAGAGCCGAGGGGATGCTAGAGAGAATGTGGGGGACTACAGACCAGCACCGAAAGAAACAAGGAGCCACAGGCTCTGAAAACAAGAAAATGAGCAAATTCCTTTAATTAGGATTCTATACCCTTATGTGCTCCCCCCACCACCCCCACCATGTGCACATGCATTAAGAACTTCGACACAAACTGTTTGAGAGGCCTCCAAGATCTCTACAGTCAGCATGCTTGGTAAAGGCTTTTTCCTTATAAAGCCAGTTTGTACCTTTTTTTGGAACCGGGGCTTGAACTCAGGACCTTATACTTGCCAGGCAGGCACTTGTGCCCCTAAACTGTCTCCCCAGCCCCAAAACCAGTTTGTAAAGATTGGAAAATATTTTTGTTTTTCAAATAGAGTAAACAGATAGTACCATAAAGTTACCAGGAACATGAAGAAATAGGGAAAAAGGACCAAAGAGGGGCTGGGGAGATAGCTCAGTAGAATAATCACTTGCTTGGTAAGTGCAAGGGCCTGAGTTCAATCCCCAGTTTCACCAAGCAAAAAAAAAAAAAAAAGACCAAAGAGAAAATTCTGAACTGAAGAATGCAGCAACTAACCTGAGAACTTCACTGGGGAGCGCCAACAGAAGTCCTGAGCAAACAGAAGAAGAACTCTAAAAAGCTCGTTAATTGAAACGATCTTGTTTGAGGAAAAAATTTTAAAAAAGAAGAAATGAAATCTTTATTTTATGCAAACCCTACAAAAGTATAAAGAAAGTGCCTGTGGATGACATAAGAAGGAGAAATGAGAAAGTAGCAAAACAGGGCACAGCAGCTACAGGGAAAATTGGTGAACCACAAAGAGAGACAACAGGGGAAGGAACAGAAGAACTGAGAGATGCCCAGAGAACACTCAACAAATTACAACACCAAGCGCTTCTCTTTCATTCCTAAATGTCAAAGAATAAGCATCACAAGCTGGTGGACCGGAGTGGCTGATGATCAGCGGACAGAAGCTGAACAGCCAGTCTGAGAGGACCTAGCTACACACTCATTGCGGATTTAAGGATATACTGTATATAGGTCAAAGATGAACGTGTAGAAAATGTAATGCGATCATTGTTATCCAAAGAGCACCGATAAAATTGACTTTAAAAATTAATGTAGATATTTTCTTGTATCTCAGACAAAATATCAGAGCACCTGGATTTAAGAAGTGAGCAATGACAGAAATGAAGAGAGAAATGGACAGCGGCACAGCAGTGGAGATTTCAGAATCTTTTTCTCATAGCTCAGAAGTACAATTTGCAAGCAGGGCCAGGACAGCACTGCGGAGGAAATGAAACCTGTGGACATGTACAGAGCATGCTCCCAACAGCAGCAGAGCATGCACTGTTTTTAAAAGCACAGAGAGAATTCTACAGTATAGATTACATATTAGGTCAGAGCATAACTTTTAAACTAAGGAAACTGAGGTCATATCAAGCATTTTTCTCATACATGAAAGACGGAATTTAGAAGTCAAAAGCTAAAGGAAATAGGGGATTTTACAAATATGTGGAAACAAAAGCCCTTGAAAAGCCAATGACCCAAAGAAAAAAATCAAAATGAAAATTGAAAGCTACCTCAAGGCAAAGGAAAGAGAAAACACACCACATCAGTCAGCAATTGCAGCACTAAGTGGAAATTTTATGGAGACAAGACCTACATTGAAAAATGTATGTGTGAAATAAATGGCCTGACTCCACACCATAAGGGACTCAATAGGAGAAAGGAAGTATCAAAGCTGGGGCTTCAATAAATGAAATAGAGGACAGAAAAAAATGAGAATTTGCTTATTTGAAAAGATAACTGACAATTTTTTAGCTATCTTGAAAAAAAGGAAAGACTATCAAAACAAAGAGTAAAAGAGGAAAGATTATAATTTTTATTACATGAATAGAATGGATCAAAAGGACTACTATGAGAAACTTCATGCCAACAGATTGGATGACTAAATGGGAGTGGATAAGCTCCCTAAATGCATATGCACCATGCGAGAGGAATTATGGAGAAATACACAATTGGAGCAGAAGCACAGCTGACAGGAAGCACACTGATCAGTGGTCAAAAGCCACACAACAAAGGAAAGCTCAGCACCTGACAACTTCACCAATGCTTTGGGGGTTTTGGCCCTGGAGATTGAACCCTGGGCCTCCGGAATGCCGTGCTCACACTGTACCTCTTAGTCATGCCCCAGCCCTCCTTATATTTTATTTTGCTCCGTTGCTGAGGCTGGCCTGGATGTTCCCGCATGAGCTTACTGGAGTTACAGTGTGTGGCACCTCATTTGGCTTCCTTGATGAATTTTACCAAATATGTCAAGGAAATTATGCCAATCTTTTCATACTTTAGCAAAAATTAAAGAGAAGAAACTCTTGCTGACTCATTCAATGAAGCAAGCATTACCTAGGTTCCAAAACCATAAAGAGCTATAAGAAAGGAAAGCTAAGGCCAATGTCTTCTATGGATAAGAATATAAAGCCCTCAACAAAGTGCTATCCCACAATATTTAGTGGCACATTAAAAAAAACCATACACCGTGGCCAAGTTTAGTCCCCAGGCTTTAAGATCATTTCAGCATATGCATTTCTACCAGGGTGGCTCACTGCATGAACAGGAGGAGGCATAAAAATAAGGCCACGAGATCACCTCACAGATTTGAAAGATGTATTTGATAAAACTCAATGTCTTTTCATGATAAAATACTCAGGAAACTAGTGAGAGAGGGAAATTATCAGCATAATAAAGGCTATCTTTGAAAATCTAATCACTCACATCACATTGTATGGTTTATTTATTTATTATGCATTTGGTACAGGGTATTATGTATTCACTACGCAGCTTGGACTCACATTGATCTTCCTGTTTTCAGCCTCCCCTGCACTCGGATTACAGGCTTGTGCAGCTCAGGCCTGTGTTGGTGGCCGGCTCAGCACACCCAGCGGCGGGCCATGTGGTTCTGGGGATCGAGCCCAGGTCCCTGCGCTTGCCTAAGCAGGTGTTTAGTCTGCTAAGCTACCTTGCCGGTCCTATATGGTATCTTTAAAGGGAAAAAAAAGCCTTTCTCCTTAGTTCAAGAACAGGGTTTTTTCATAGATCAGGGCCAGGACCCCATGCTGCTTGGTTTTATTCAATGTATACAGCAAGTTCCTGACTGACTCACAAGCTCTGTTCTGGGTGGGCAGTTTAAGTCAGATTGCTCTGTAAGTCTGACTAAGTGAGTCTTATACAACTTTGACACAAACACTCAATGGAAGGCATAAGAAAACCAAACACACACCCAACACAGGAAGTCCCTAAGGATACTGTGCAACTGTGCAGTGCCACGCTGCAGACACACACAGCAACACAACTGTGACAATGTCCAACAGATAGCTGACCATGTCCGTGATTTGCCCACATCTACAGATGCTTCTATTGCAAGATCCACTCGTGTCTGTGGAAGTTTGAAGTTCTGGTGTGTGTAAGCTGTGGGCTGGCAACCCTCAAAGTCAGAGTGATTGAGCAAGAAAAAAAGACATGACAATCTGGAAAGAGGAAAATGCAGTACAAATGCAATGAGGAAGCTCAGTACCCTGCGATGCTGTGTTTATGTGGGCTTGGACAAACCAAGTCTCCATCCACTAAAGATGCTTAGACGCAACAACTAAACCAGTTTCTGTAATCGTCCCTAGCACGTGCCTATGGTTTCTGATTACTATACTGCATCAAAAGAACCCAGGAGTTCTTAGACAAATGGCTAATCTTCATTCCAGGGCAGAAAATGTACAAGGCAGGATGCTGCAAAGGCCACCAGAGTCCTATTAGGACTCAGGAGCACCCATGAAGAGGTTCCTGCTGGCCCAAGGTCGAATAATTGCAATTTCAACAGAGGTAAAACTGGAACACAGCCATAGCTCAGGTCCTCAGGTCCCAAATTTAATTATTTTTGTGCTTCTGATCCCAAGCCGAGTTGTAAGAGAACTGAATCCAGTTCAGTGGCTGGGTCAGTGTCAATTTTAGGGTGGATTTGATTTTGTTCTTGTCCAATTTGGGCTGAGATGGAAAGTGGAGAGAATTTAGTTCATGAATGAGGGCACCACTCTGGCTTGAAATCCATGTGCTCATAACAACATTGAAAGGTTGATTTATAATATCGGAAGTTGATGAAAACTAATCTACTGTCCTGAAGACTGGATAGTGGAAGGTAAGAATATAAACTTTATCCTAGCTTTTCCGCATGAATTGTGGTGTGAATAATTAAGAAGTAGGTTAAAGGAAACATCTCCTTTAAAACCCAGTTACGAAATGAAAATAAAGAATATTGCCATTTTGCAATCTACATTAAGTAATTGAGATCACTGGCTGTAAACATCAAAATGGAAGGGAAACAGAGCATTTTGTGTCCAGCTTTTAGTTTGGGTGTTTCTAAGCACATGCATCTTAGGGTTGTTGCAATGCACACAGCTTGTGATGGTCTTGGGGAAAAATGGCAAGGGGATGAAGAAAATAAAACAAGAGCAAAAGCTGAGGTCAGGTAGAGGTCCTATTTCTTGTGCTGGGAGGAGAGGAACTGCCTGAGAGTTATGCAGCCTTTATTTATACACTGGGGAGGTTGATGCGAATTTCAGCCTCTGCCTAGCAACCAGCTTGCAATCTGGAGCTGCTTGTTTGCATGGAGGGGCTCCCTGTGTGCTTGGGTTAGCTTGGTCTTATCCCCATACATTTCCAGCTTCAGCTGCTCCCTGCAATAGCAGTAATTTAATAAGCTGTAATAAAGAGGAAATTGCTACCATACTACTATACCCAATTATGGCTCAAGCCAGTTGCTTTCTTATAATGTGAAAAATGTTACTGTAAATTATCTTATGTTACAGCTTTACTGATTATTGCAATTTGCATTTTTCTGGTGAGAAAACTGAGGCACAGATGCCAGTCTTCACCCAGTTCTACAGGCCCTTGGTGTGGAACCTTTCCCACAGCATGATGTCTGACCACTATGAGCAGCAACAGTGGCTGCTGAGAATGATGCAGAAAATGCATTTTGTGCCTGTTCATGAATTGTTTCTTTAAGTCTTTTCACAACTTTTTATTGTTACAGAGCATCTGTCCTGGCCCAGGAGCCGGCTTGCGGTGGCAGATGAGGTCATCTCTACTAGTGATGTTACTGATTTCAGACAGTGAAACGGCAGCCGCCACGTCTGCCCATCAGGGAAATGGCCATGGTTTTTATCCAAAAATGGAGATTTTGCTAAGACCAAAGAATGAAGAAAATCAACCTCCAGGAGAATGGAGGCATTAGCAGAAAGGGAACTGCCGATGTGAAGGTTCGGGGGAAAGAACAGGAGGGAACCTGCCAGGAACAGGGAAAAGGGTTCCGGAGTTTCCTAATATTTAAACCTCAAGTTCACCCATTAGAAAAATCAAGCCAAATCCAACTAAATCCCAATATGTGTTTGCAGAGTGAACACAGAGTAAATGAACTGAGCACACTGTGAGCAAAAACCAGTTTCTCTCGCTGTTTCTCTCTCATTTTAATCTACCTTTGTGTCTTTCTGCCTGTCTGTCTGTCCCCCTGGCCTCTGGTTTTAATTATACAAAGTCAATATAGGGAGAAGAAAAAAGAGGGCAGGTGGTTTTGAACCAAAACTACAGTATATTCAGCTCACTCGGTGGGCAACGAGAGGACTGAATTGGGGCCAGCATGGGCGAGCTTATTTGGAACAATGGTGATGACGCACAGCACCTCCGAGATGTGGTGCTGGAAACCCCATGCCAGGCTGCCCTATTTGTTTTTCCCTCTGGCAGGAAGCAGGGAGGCCTTATGCCGAGACGCAGAGTCACAGAACGCGAGCAGCTGGGAGCGCTGCGTCTCCTCCTGGGTGACAGCTGCTCTGGATCCCTGCCCGTGCAAGCCGGGACCTCGAGTGAGCTGAAGGAAACGTCACATGCTGTGCTGCTGAAAGTGTGGCGCCTGTCTAGTCAGAAAGCAGTGTGTGTGTGTGTGTGTGTGTGTGTGTGTGTGTGCGCGCGCGTGTGTGTGTGTTGGGGACCTACAGAGGGGAAAGGACAAAATGTCACTTCAGTTTTAGGAAAGCCAAGTTTCAGGCAACTGAATGATGCTGAAGCAGACGTGCCCAGTACTAGGACAGAAATACATATAAAGAACTTGAAGCAAAATCTGGAGCTGGGGTGGCAGAGCTGTGGCATGCGTGTTACCTGTTTTTCTTTTAAGACAAAAGATGTTAGTGTGTGAGTTGCCTTTTCTACACTAACACCTCAGTATTCAGGTTGAATTGCCATGTTGACACTTGGTGAATGACAATTGGATTTTGAGTTGCAGTTTGGTAACTGGGTTCCAAAAGGTTCACCACCGCTGATCTGGACTGAGGATAACACAGCTGACAGGTAGGTGGAGGGGAGGAGCAGGGCCAGTGTTCATTCATCCCGTGGAACCTGGCACCTCCACAGAAACACAGAATGAGCTGAGAATATTCTTTTCCTGGTAATGGTTTCCTGCTTACTGCTGTTGGAAAGCAGCGGAATCCAGTCAGGTTTGCTCTCTGCTTTTAAAGTCATACTTCCTGTCAAGTTGATCTCCATATTGTTACATATTTTAAAGCTGCCTCCTACTATGGTAAGACATCAGGATGCCCTGGCTGGACAGCACAGGAGCCAACTTCAACCTCACAAAAGAAAAAAGGAACCCAAAAGTTATCATTAAAATTTTCCAGTTTGTTTCTCTCTTGAAAAGATATCTCAAACTCAAATCAGGAGATTGTTTTAAAAAATTGCCTCCAGAGGCCCTTTGGTTACACAGATGTAATATAAGCCAATAGGTTGCTGCTTATGGTGGTGAAGCAGTCTCCACGTCATCGATAGACTCAGACACTACGGTAGCTGCTCGGTAATGTGAGTTGGGCAGGACTGAAGCAGACCCCGTACCCCTGCAGATCCTGTTGCTTTGGGAGCCGGAACCTGACTGAATCAGGCAGGAATTCCTCCTACACGGGGCTTAGACTGTTGTCCTTCTTGCCCAGATGCACATGGGTGCTGAGGTAGCTGCTGAAGCCCTACCCTGACATTGAGATCAGGAGCAAAATTTGGGCCTGAGGCCTGCACCACACTGTGAGAGAGGCAGAAACAGGTGAGCAGGTGGAGCTTCCTCAGCCTCGGGTGTCTGAGCTGTAGATGTTCTCCGCACCAGTAGCCCAAGTGAGGGAGCACACGCTGAGCTGCTGAGTGGGCAGCTTTCCCCACAAGCCAGTCCTGGAGCGGGCGGGGCGCCTCCAAAGAGAGCGCCTGAGAGGCTGGGGTTGGCCTTGCTCTGCCCCGCAGAGGCACGCTTGTTGACCGTGCTGCTTTCAATGAGGCTGTGTGCGAGTACCATTTACCTCCCTCCCTTGGGGTATATAATGTGCTCATTTGTTTTGGTTTTGGTCTCAGCGCTTTGAAATTTGCAAAGAGAATTATTAGTCTTCATTCTTCCTGCAAGAGTGACAGCAGGTCCTTCGCTCCTCTCTGCTCACAGTGACTCAGCCTCTTCAGTCAGCCTGCGTCCTGCCTCAGGGTAGAGGAAAGGACCTGAAGCAGGTGCTCTGCGGCCTGGCTGGGCCTGCCTGGCCCCTGCCCAGTGGCGTGGGCCTGTGTGCCCGGCCTGTTCTCCACTCCCCAGCCGGCCCCACCAAGCTTCCCTCCCACTGCCTTTCCTCACCTGGTGCTGACTGCACACCACCGTGTTTGAAGGCTGGCTGCCCTCGTCTCCACAGGCAAATGAAGGCTGAGCATCCGAAGGAACCCTTGCAAATGCCGAGCTCTTCTCTCCTGCGAAGGGAAGGGGCATGGCGCTGAATACTAACAGCTTTCAGGAGATTGGAACCTGGGAGGAGACAAGATCAGCTGAACACATCTGTTATCTGAGGGAGAATAATAGGCCAAGGAGAGCTGAGAAGGTGAAATGATTTAGGGTGCAGAGCGCCACATACTGCCTGCCTGCTACAGGTCCGGTACAGCAGCTTTGTGCTGAGGCACGTCCAGTTCGCCAGCTCTCAACATGTGAACAAATGACGCTGCAGTTCACAGCCTCGACCACCAATGGGAGGGTGCATGGCAAAGTGAGGTCATCAGTCACCGTGTCCCTCAAGTCAGAGGCAGGAAGCCTACTGCCTCTTGGGGCTGGTGAGATAGCTCAGTGATCTAAAGCACCTGCTTAGCCAAGTTTAGGCAACTGCAGGGACCGCGGTTTGATCCCTGGCACCACATGCTGCGCCAGCCCCACCCTTAGGGTGGGCTGAGCGGGCCATAACATAATAAAGTTTTTTAAAAAAAATTTAAAAAAGCATAATTAACCCCATCGCGCCTGATGAGTACTGAATGAGTTCCAAGAATAAAAGTCATGCTGGGGTGAAAAGTGGAGATAATTTTTGCAGATTGAAATGGACAAGAAAGTGGGTAACTATGTACGAGCGCATGGCATGACTCAGTTTTTGGAAAGAATTCAAACGACAGATCACAAGTCAGGAAAAGGGAGCAGTCTTGTGCCCAGGTCCCTGAAATGGCCAGGCAAAAGCAAGACAGAGAGCACAGAGCGGCCTGAGTGAGGGGCTGCGGGCAGTGTCTTCCCCTGACGCCCCCCAGCAGTGGCCTCATGCGTTCTTGGAACAGGAGGAGACCAGTCTGTCAGCTTTGCTCCCTCTGATTCCCTGGTGCTTCTGCTCCGCAGCTGCTGGGAAAACCCTGGACTGCGCGTCCTGAAGCCTTTGGCGTCGTGCATGCGCTTGGGCTCCCGAGGCGGGCGCTGGTCCCAGAGGCTCAAGGTCCCTAGCGGCTGTTGGGTGTCAGGACAGCTCGGTGGCAGCGCCAGCTGGTGCTGAGGCCAGAAGCCGTAGCAGAGGTTCCCGCCAGACACCTCGCCAGGAAATCAAGCAATCAGTTCCGAACTGAGCTCGAGTTTGTTCTTGATTGCTTCTGCTCACGTGACGTTACCTCCTATTCTTTGTGCAAGAAATCCGAAACTCACCCCAGGCCGCCTCTGTCTCTGTATCCTTCATGCCAGGAGACGTTTCCTAAGTGCGCCGCCCGGCTCTCAGCTCAGCCCTGGGTTCCAGAGCCACCTCTCCGAGGCAGCCCGCCCAGTGGTCTCCTGGGCGCTCCAACACCTTCGGGGCTCATCTCCTGTCCTCCGTGTTTGCTGCCTTGCCGCCCACTCTCTGGCTTGCTGTCACGGTAACCTCAAAAAATGCCATTTGGACTATGTTTGTCTTTTTATGAAGTTGTAATAATGCTCTGCCTCTGTGATGCCTGGGTTGTGGACATCAGGCACTGATCCTGGAAAATTGAGGATTACATAAATAAATACAAAAGGAATTCATTGAAGAATATTGATATTCACTGAACTAAGGACAGTCTGAATGACCAGTGGTCTAGGTCTGTAACTTGGGATTAAGCACCGGCGGTGGCCTGACTTGGGCTGCTGGTTGTTCCACTGAGGATCCGGGCTGCAGGAGGGAGTGCGCGGTGTGGTCATGCAGGCCTCTGGGCACTGCGAAGCCGGGGAACTGACAGCCTTCCCAGGATGTCACAGAACTGGAGTGGAGGAGCGTGCCCAAGGGCACCGTGCGCCCTCAGCCACCTGAATCATTGGGAGGACAAAAACAATTGATGTTTCCCTGTCATTTGTTTATTAACGTTAAACTCTTCTTAGCATTTCCTTTTTATTCAATGTCCAAGATTATCTGGCCGCCGCTAGCTGTTCTACTGTGCTGTGTGTTGTATGGCTGACCCTTGCTTAGTGACTAATGACTTTCCTCAGTGGCTTTGTCTCTGTTGCAGTCTTTTGCAGTGGTCTTTGGGTGGAAGGTGGAACTAGCTCAGGCTGGTTCTTCCTCCCCCCCTCCCATCCCATCCCTCCCCTACCCTCCCCTTTCTCTCCCTTCCCCCTTTTCTCCCTTTTCCCTCTCCTCCCTTCCCTTGGCTTTGCCTCTCCTTCCTTTCAGGTTCAAATAGACGCACTGCACCAGCCCGCTGGGGGTTTTCTTTGCTGCTTGATAGGCTAAGCATTCTCTCCAGGCTGTCTTCAGCTGTGAGTGCAAAGTTACCAGGCTAGAGAGTTCTGTGTTGAAAAATACATGGAAGACTTGACGAGAATTTGAGAAAATTAGAATGCAAGCACTTGTTCAGTTGTGAGACTCTGAGTGGAGCTGCGAAAGCCAGGCCAGAGGCCGGCACCCCACACTGTCACCATGTCAGCAGGCTGTGGAGGGCCCTCTGCTACTCCAGGGCTCTGTGTCATTGTACATTTTTCAACTTTCCCAGCAATGGTTGTTTAGAGGCCAGCTCTTCCTTAGCTGCCATGTCTCCACAGCAGAGCATGGCCTCCCACGAGTGTTTTTATAGCCCGCAGCGAGCCCATGCAGATGCTCCATCCTTTCTTCTGTCCCATGAGCCTCCAGACTTATTTTTAAGTTCTTTTCTGGGACAGTCTCTCTAGGTGATATGGGTTGGCCTTGAACTCACTTATGTGGTCTAGGTTGTCTCAAACTCATGAAGATCCTCCTGCCTCGGCTTCCCGAGTGCTGGGCCACGTGCACCATATACCCACGTGTGTGCCACCATGCCCACCGGAAGAAATACATTTTGTAGTCAGAGAAGTTTATTGAGTCTTATTCAAATCCTCTATTAAATATGTAAATTACCCTTGGCAGGTAGAGAATAGAAAGTAACCACATAATAAACTGATGGCCACGTGAGGCAGCCACGCTTTGCTGCCCTCCAGTCTTGCGCAGCTCTGCATCCTGTCCCCATCAGTTCTTCCTGTCTCATGAGACCTCCTAGGTCCCTTCTCAGGGACACCATATCATAGTGATGTTTGTGCTCCTAC
>PVKN010032443.1:0-12265 GCA_004027915.1 Capromys pilorides
ATGAATTTCTCAAATACATTCAACTTTTAATAATAAGTACATATATTCTAGTTTTGGGTGTATTTTTTCTAAAATGCTTCATAAGTAACCATACAGTGATGCACGAAGGCAAGTTATATATAACTAAAGTCTCTCAAATAATACTCAATACTTATAGTCTGTGAATCTTTCTAGGATCCGAAAAGGACACACACCACCTCTTAAAATCAATGTGGAGGGCTTTTACCCAATGGCGCATCCTCCGTGAAGTACGACTCTGGAGTGACCATGTCCTCAGCATTCATCTTACGAAACTGCTCGGAAATATCTCATCGGCCTCCGCTAAGACTCCCCACTGGCTCTGGTTTGTAGAAATACTAAAGTACACATAAACTGCGCATTTTTCATGTACTTAAAATTAAAGAAAAAAGGCTTCCAGAACCTAATAGTACCGGAATTTTATGGGAAAGGACTATATTCATGAGGTTATCGCTATAAAAACGTCGAGATAATGAAGATAAACCTTGCACGAACGCGGCTAGTTCAGCCGGTCCTGCGACGGAAGCCGCGGGGGTCACGGGCACAGTGACTCTGATAAGCGGCAAGCAGGTCTAATGTTATCTGGATTATACAAAAGAATTAAGAAGATGCGGAAACTTTTCTACGTGATTATTTTAAATAGAGAATTAGAAAACATAGAATGGAAGATCAGCACGAGCATAAGAGATGAAGGAAAAAGAAAATGACTGCAGACAAATGTTTCCTGATATAAGTAAGTCCGAAATGAAATAAATCACAATATGTAATTTAACTTAACTAAATTACAATACTTAAACTTTAGTCTATGAATCCGTGATTATTATGAAACAGATGACAATTTTAAAATATTGTATGTTTCAAATACATGAAGGAGCTACCAGGCAATACAGAGGTCCAGCTAGAATTTCCAAATATACTTTAACAATAACCTAATTTTCACTTCTGCTTGCAAAGATAACGTGGTATGACCAATTCACATTCAATGGTATATATTTTCTAAAAATATTAAATTAAAATAAAATAAAAAAGAAACAAAATTGTTTTAAAAAATTGAAAGCGAACCAAAAAATTGATCAGTATTGCTGTTCTTCTAAATAAATTAAGAACACTCCCTGGAAATTTTGAGTAATGTCAGTTCTCTGGAAATTCCAAAAGTATCAGCCTGCAATACTGTGAATACGTTAGGAACTCTGTTTACTCTGAAATTCGCCGCAGTGGGGGCCCATTGCCCGTCCCCCACTGGGACACCCTGGTGCTTCTCCCCAGCTCTCCCGGCTTGGACACGGTTTTCTGGCCATCAGCGGTCATTTCATTTTATAACAGAGAATCCACACAGAACTAAAAATCACCCAGTTCTCTAACTGGCAGTTACCTGTGAAACCTGCACAGTATATTTGGATCTCTTTCGAAAAGTGCATATTCACTTCAGCCTGATTTTTAATCACAGAAAGACAAGCAGAGAATGATCTTATTGGTAAGTAGAAGCTAAGAAGTTGATATCGTGAACGTCAGGAGTTATTTCATGGTTAGCAGGGACCGAGGAAAGGTGGGCGACATTGACTGGAAGGGACACTGTTGGTTGCCTAAGAGCAATGCATTCTGGTAGTAACAGCTCCGCAGGGTTTACAGAGTTAAAGCTAACGTGTTACATAGTTTCAAAAGAAATAGAGGAGATATTTTGAGATGTGGTGACAAGAAATGATAACAATGTAAAGCGATGATATGATTATAACCCTAGTTAATTATTTCATCCAAAGATGAATTATACTTTCAAGCTATATATAAATGCTATTTTTCTGTCAATTTATTAGCAATGTAACTTTAGCATTTTACGTGTAGCACACACTTAAAATCCATAAATTGCAAGTTATAGAAATGGTCCTTCTGTCTAAAAGTGTTTCTCTTGCACTTCCTCTTCTTGTTTGTTGCTTGTGGGTGGCTCAACCCGTGCTGGGGGTAGGGGGGCACAGAGGTGGTGCTGGGGGATTGGGACCTGTGCTTACCTAGGCTTGCCTCAGCAGGTGCTTTACACCTCTGAGCTATCTCACTGGACCCCTAATACATTTTTAGATATTTCTATGGTGTTATATTTTTCTAAATAATAAAGAAAAATTATATTGCAATACTTTAAAGACTGAGTCAACTCAGTGCTAAGTATAGGATTGGCCTTAAAAATGCCTATCTCCATAACCTATTCAGTAAGAAGATACAAAAGAGTGATTTTACACTGGGTGAAATTACACACAACAGTAAATAAATCTGAGAAAAAGAAACATACACAGTGGCTTTAAAAATTATTTGCTGCTAGAAAGATAGCTTGGTGGTCTAAGCACTTTCCCGGTAAGCACAACAGACTCGGGTTTCATCCCTGGAGCCCCACGCAGTGCCATCCAGGAAGGAGGGGGTGATCCAGCCACTGAAGCTGGTGTGGTGGCCCATGCCTGTAACCCAGCAGGGAGGGAGGCTGAGACAAGAGGGTCACTACAAGGCCAAGCTGCATGGTGATATCCTGTACCAAACTAATTAAAATTAAATGTTTATAAAAAAATATTTAGGATAAGTTGCAATGGTACTTGCAATTTACTCATTAGCTTGTATAATTTGATATGCATTATTAACTGGTTGAAAATTTTGATAAACAGAATATGGAAATTGTTTCTGGTTTCTAGTTTATCATTGACCCTTTGAAATGCTATTCGCCTTAAACACCACTCTTTCAATTTTTTTAAGTTTTTAATATGGAGATCCCTAAAGTCTCAAAAGTGATTTGCAAGGGAAAATGACAGTTCCAAATCATTTTGTACGTATAAGTAGGGAATATAGGAAGCGGCAATAGAAACAGAACACTCACGGTAAGGAAATGATTTTACCAGTTGCTCCTCAGACCAAGAAATAATGTTAAGAACCTATAAAGAACTGCAAATAAATAAGTAAACAAACTGAGTTTAACCACCAATCCAAAACGAGGCATCTGTGATGAGCACATGCATTTCAGAGGCCGCACAAACAGCCGCATCCCGGATGCGGATTAGGGACCCTCAGCATCGCCGGTCATTCGAGAGATGCAAAGTCAAACCAGGCTGAGACTCCACCTCACCCAAGAAATAACAGCTGTCACCAAGAAATCAACCAACATCATGTGCTGGATGGATCGTGGGGAAAAGGCGTGCTTCTCCACTGTTGGTGGGAGTGTAGACTGGTGCGACCACTGAGGAAACTGGCAGGGAGATCCCACATAAAGCTGGTGCTAGAGGTTGCGTTCAGCCTGGCTATTGCCCCTCTTGGTGTTTTCCCAAAATAAAAGCACCATGGTATAGCAATATATGAACTCCATATACCCGCATAGGCCACAGTAGCAAAGCTTGGAAACACCTTACTGCCAATGAGCTGATGGATGAAGATGTGTTTTTTTAATTATAAGGAAGTACCACTCTGTTATAAAGCAGGATGTACTTGGGACATTTCTAAGTAAATGGATGCACCCTGAGATCATACTCGGAAGTAAACTAAATCAGGCACATGTGTGAATATATTTTTTCTTGGGTGAGATAAACTGAAAGTGTAAACAAAGGTCAAAACTTACAACAGATACTGTGAAATACACTTTTCTGCCAAAAGGGAAAGGGAACTAGCCAGAGGGACAGAAAGGAGTAAAGGAAAGCAAAAAATGAGAAAAAAAGAATAACATAAAAGTAAAGCTTTTATAGAATCAGCAATGTTGGAAGCGGCTGACTTGAGCCTTTTAAAGCTAAGCATACTCATCTGGCTTTACTTTTTATTCCTCATGGCTATATTTTTCTGCTATGTGGTTAAGGGCAAATTAAAGCAAGACCTTTATAGCAGAACATGTAATTTTTGTACCTCCCAAGGTCAGTCAAATCCCTTCAGGATTTACTTTGGAAGCATGTATAGTGCTTTGTAGAACTATTGTCAGTGTCAGCCATCTGGACGAGTCACAGCCATTGCTTGACCAGTTTGCTCTGTGTGAAAGCCTGAGAGAATGTTTTCTGTCTAGGTGATTCTCCTTAGGCACACAATACATCATCAATTCCTTTCTTCTATGGCCTCATAACCTCCTTGAACAGAAAATTTGGTAGGCCACTAAGTTATAGGGTATTACAGTACCGGTTCTCTTCAGTTCTGAGTCCTCACTGACCTTGAAGAGTGAAGAGAAAAAAAATAAACTAAACTAATATATATATATATATATATATATATATATATATATATATATATATACAGATAGATAGATATCTATATATATATGACAATTTAAAAAGAACTGATACTAACTTGAATATCACTTGCATCACTTAAATTTCATTTCAGCTTGTAAGAAAACTCTTCAGAGGTAGGCTTGCTATGTTTAGTTTTTTCAGGATATGGAGAGGTATCATTAAACATATAACAGACAATAATTACTCGGGTTCATAACCAATAATTGTACATATTGTGTATTTTAATATGTCTTCCAGTTGCTTAATAATTTTTATTTTATTTTATTGATTTATTTTGTATTTTAGTTAAGGGTCTACAGGGTGTTAAGGATCTCACTACTAGATCAGACTCATAGTGATCCACCTGTCTACAGCCCCCCAAGAGTTGGTACTACAGGCTCACTGCACCACACCCAGTCTCAATTGCCATCTCAGCACACCAGCGGGGTGGAGCTGTCACAGCTGGGCAGGGGAATCAAACCCCCAGGCTCTGTGCCTGCTTGCAGGCACTTTAATCCTCTGAGCTCTTTGGCCGACCCTAGTAACACTGTCTTGATCTTTTAAGTAGATCATAATCAGACAACAATCTCATTCAGTTAGTTCATATTCATGGTAATTGATGACATCGCTTATCAAGTTATTGGGAAATAATTAAGGAAAATTTCTGAGCTTCTGTGATACACAAAGTAGAAATAGATTTTAATGGTGAGTTTTTGGTATAAAAGAGATTTATGTTCATTGTTCTGTGTGCTTACATAATCGAAAGGCTTTAAGGATATTCTGGATACAGGTTTTCATTTCTGCTGTAACTAAATATCAGAAAACACTGAATAAGCATGTGCTTAGTCTACTTGAGCTCTCAGTTTATAATAACTCATAAATACTGTACTGAGCTGTGATTTGATTCATTATAGAACTCAAGGCTTTTTCTATTTAAAGTCAGATTTCCAAACACAATTGTCCTATTATATTGGAAGAGCAGCTCTGGAGAAGCTAAAATGCAAATCAATTATGACATTTTATTCTGTCCAAAAAATCAGTATACAGCAGAAGGTCTGGAAAACAGGAGTATCTGGATAAACACCTATGGAACAGGGCCTTCAGAGCTATGGTGCTAAAAGGAGAACCAAGGAAAGGATGTGCTCTGACTTGCCGGGCTCCGATGTGCGGTGACCCCGCTTTCAGTTCCGTGTAAACTCCTACCAGGGGGAAACCACCCCCCCACCCCGCCCCACCCCACCCTCACCCGCCGCTGGCTGTACTGAGAGGGACCTGATCTTGCTCTGCTTTCCGGTGGTTCCTTCCCAGGGTTCGCTTGCTGCTCAACTATCACACGGTTGAGTCCATTCCTACTCTGTTCTCATGCCAAGAAATGCAGCCCGCAAAAACATGAGTTTCCCTCAGATTACATGAACATCAAACACAGGCTCTTATGGAAACTTTTCCAATAATAAAATCGATCTAATTATCTGCAGCCCGTAGACCAAAAGTACAGGGTATAACTGGTAACTTGATCATCAAAGTCCCGACACAGATGCCCAGGCATGATCAACTGAGTAGAATTATTGTAAAGGAAGATTTGGAGCTTGTGACAGATAGGGCTACATGTGGGAGACCTTTCCATATTTTTCTGACAAAACTGATGTTATTATCATTGTTACTTAGTAGTGGAACGAGCATTCCAAAACAAACATTCAGTCAATCATTCAATAAATATACATTAAACAGATGTTGTATTCTTGGTGCTGTCCTGTCATTGTAGTATATGGGTCTTTGGTTCATGAAAGTTATAGTTTAATTGCTTTTCTCAAAGAAAGTGTTCTACACAGTGCCAGCAAGTGAAGAAGATGGGTAACATTGCAAGTCTAACTTGGGCCTGTGAGACAGCTCAGTGGGTCAAAGCACCTGCTTAGGCAGACACAGGGGCCAGTATTTCAGTCCCCTGCCTGCCATGCTGGCCCCACCCCTGGCGCATGCTGAGACCGTGATTGAGACTGGGATGGTGGCACTAGCCTGTAATTCCAGCTCTTGAGAGGCTGAAAAACAGGAGCATCACTACAAGTCCAATCTGTGTAGGGGGACCCTGGAGACCCTGTATTAAACACATAAAAAGAAAGAAAGAAATATGTAAGCAAGCTCAAGCTGTGTATGTTGGGAGAAACACCCAATTGTCAAAGAAGCTGATGGGTGTAATTCCACATCAGTTATTGAAACCAAAAATTGGCTTGGAAAAATTTGGTAAGTTTATGGCAATAAAGCTAGCTTAAGACTCATTTTCCACTGATACATGAGAGTTTGACAAGTTCTGAAATGACCTGATGACACAAAGATTAACTTTTCATGTTAGAGTCATTTTCAAAGTAGAGAAAAAATTGGAGAAGTGGCTTAGATTTTGTATCTATCTGGTATACATTTAATTCTATTATAAAGACTTGGCAAATTATGGCACAGTTGTTTTAATAAATGGCCAAATGGTGATACGCTATCACTAGCTACATTTCATGCTTTACTCACTTCTATGTTTCCCTCTTTATATTTCTGGATTATATACAGGACGTATCTTGATTTTGTGTTCATCATTTCCCTTTTGATTCTTTCAGTTTGCCACACTAAAATGTTCTCTTTTGTCCTCACATGGTTTAGGTAGCTTTGGAGAGCGTTGCTCAGAAATTTCATAGAATATGTTCATTTTTCTCTATCTATGTTTGTCTGGCATAATCAACTATGTGCGCTTGTGAGAACTGCAATCACCAGAGCTGAGTCGTTTCTGTCACCCATAGCAGGAGGAACTCCCCACATGTGACTGTGTGTCAAGGCGCTCCATGTCGTGCTCTTCAGAAAGCTATCACTATGGGGAATTTTTGCTTAAAATCTGGAATTATGTTTCTCTAAACACTTTCATGAATTACATTGATATTTTTAACAGGGGAAATGTGTCATCTTTTTGCATATCATTCCTTCAATCTCTCAGGTATGCCAGTAAAAACTCATGGATAGCTACTTTAAATTTAAACTGCATTCAAATACTATTTTATCTATGCTTGCGTTGTCATAGCCCTGCTTCTGGTAGGCCCTCTCAGTCCACCTCCCTGGCCCTGGAGTGTGCCCCGTCCCACTAGTGTTGCTTGGTTCCTTGGACCACTTTCTTGCATTCTACCAGCACAGCGTGCCACAGGTCTACCTGACAATTCTTGACAGATATTTTCAGATTCATAGAATTGGTAGTTTGACAAGGATCTGGCTTCATTTAACACATAATGGATGTATTTGAATCCACACTGCGTATGTTACTTGCAACCACTGTGGCTGGCGACTGCTGCTTCTACTTAAGCACAATTTATTGCAAAAAAAAAAAAAAAAAGTTACACATCAGTCAAAGTTTCAATAAATGTATCCTTATAAATTTTTGTTCATGTAAAGCTAACCATGAATTCATACATCTCCAATTCAAGTCCATTACCATGTGGCTCATCCTAGTCTCCGTCTCTGCTTATCTACAAACTCTCACTGTGCTAGGAACTCATTTCGTTTAAGCCCTTAAAAGTCCAATTATTTAAATAGAGGATAATCAAAACTTATCCATTTTCCAGTAATTTCATAAGATACTCTACCAGGAAATGAATAAATGACAACTGTACCAAGTATATTCAGTACAAGAATAGATCGAATGAAATGACTCCAGCCAGAGATCTGATCAGTCCCGAGGGTGCTGGGAGTCATAGATGACAAACAAATGCACCACCTGAGTGACACTCAGAGAAAACTGCTAAGTGGCGGAGCCAGCCTCTTTGATATTTTTTAGTTTGTCTGTTAACAAGATCAACATTGCTAACCAATTTGTTATGGGATACAACCCAATAAAGCACAGCACAGCCCCAGTCATGTTTTTTGTATGTTTAGTTTTAAGATTTCTATTCATTTTCCAAATTACATCAGCACATTTCCAGCAGCCCCCTTTCAGCAAATATACCTTATGCATTTGGAAAATGTACTTAGTCTCATAAAAACATGTGTTGGCCAATGATGGGCAGCTTTTACAATCATGGTCCTGTGAGAATATAATGGAGATTAAAACTTCCTGTTTGCTAGTGATGTTGCAATCACTGTAAAATAGCAACAGCTCCTTACCCAGGGGAAAAGGCGGATATTTCTGTAAAACTTGCAGCAGGGCACCATATTTCTGTATGCAATCACTGTATGAAAAGATAGTACATGCCTGGTAATACATGCATCTAATATAAAATATTTGATGATGATAGAAACAGCTGTTGGTCTATATCTTCATAATGCTGTTGTTGTTACTCTAGAACATGTGCTATAGCATTACATATGAAGTAATTTATTGAACGAATTTCCCATTTCTGCTACGTGGAGCACCGCACCTCGTAGTGCTCATGCTTGTTAGCCAGGTCTGTGGCAATACTCTCTTCCATGTATGCTCGATTAAGGACCTAAAAACAGTTTTTAGAGCACATCCCTGTTGTTAAACGATGCATGGCTGTGGTTTTGTTGTTTCATTTTAGTGTACGTTCTGCACCACACTTTGAGCCACCCTGTGAATGCCCAGAGTCTCTCCAATTTTTGTTCATCATGGCTCATTTCTGCAGTATAAAGATGCCTGGTTTTGATAGATGTACACAGCCAAGAGTGCCCAATCTTGCCATTCCACAGGCTGGCTTCAAACCCAAAGCATGTTCTTTGTAGTTCCTATTCAAATTGCCTTCTTTCTCCCCATATACTCTAAAACAAATTTTGGCTATATTATATAATTAAAATTACTCAGTGCCCAGATTTTTGGATCGGTTTCTGTCACTAGAAATATGAACTTATTTGACTATATTGTTGGAGTACAAAAGTTGGTGTCTCTTTTTTTTTCAACACTAAGGAATATTTCCATGTGGATCTGTTCCTGGGTTTACATATCCATTCGCTATAGAAGAGCAGAATAGCTGCTTCTGACTTTTAGTCATGTGTGGATTTTTGTGCAGACAGAAGTCTATAAATAAGCTCCCAGAGTGAAGCACAAAGAGTATGACTTCGACTGATTTGCTTTTGTATGACGCTGGTCACTTATCTTTCAACGCTTTGCATGTTTCATCCTCATGAGTAATAAATGATAGCTTGTGTTATCCATCTTTCAAAAGAAATTGACATTGCTTTGGGGGAGAAGGAATTTTATTCATTTTAAAAGCCATGTAGTAGAATATTATTGTTCTAATGTGACCTATTGCTGTAACTTGAATATATATATATATATATATATTTTTTTTTTCCAAATGCATATATAGTATGTATATGTATATTATGGCTGGCTCAGCCTGCCCTGGGGGTGTGGCTGGCACAGCATGTGGTGCTAGGGATAGAACCACAGTCCCTGCGGTTGCCTAAGCTTTCCTAAGCAGGTGCTTTAGACCGCTGAGCCATCTCACTGGCCCCAGTAACTTGCAAATTTTTAATAAATCTTTCAAACATTATTATATACTTGTTTGTTATCTGGAGACCTTTTTTCATCAGACATATGTTAATTATTTTTATTTTTTTTTACTTCTGTTGCTATTAGTTTAAACTGGGTAATTTGATTTTTTTCTTTTTTAAAAAAATTATTTATTTACTTATTTATTTATTTGGCACAGGGTCTTGCTACACCCTATAGTGACCCTCCTGTCTCAGTCTCTCCAGTGCTGTGATTACAGGCATGTGCCACCGTGCCTGGTTTTAGGGTCAGCATGGTGAGCTCAGAGTTCTGAGGCGAACAAGGCAGGTGGTGCCAGGGATCCAGCTGGGGACTTGGCACTTGCCAGGCAGGCTCTGGGTCAGCTGGCCTAGCTCCCCACCCCCAGCAACTTGACTTTTTAAAGTCAAGTTTTGCTTTTTATTTTCTTGGTTTGTTTTGTGTTGCTTCTCAGCGCTCTGTACTTGGGGATTAATCTCAGAGGTGCTGTAGGACCTCTCCAGGTCTGTTTTTCTTTTCTTCTTTATTTCTTCTTCTTTTTCTTTTTTTTTTTTCTGAGACCACCTTCCTTATTGACCACGTGGGACTTGGATTTGTGAGCCTCTTGTGTCAACCTCCCTCAGGGCTGAAACTGTAGCCCTGAACCAGCAGGCCAGGAGTGACGTCAGGTTGCAAGAGCTCAGAGCTCTTTGTACATTGTGCGAACAACCCTGCTCTACCATTGTGCTTGTGGTTTGCACACCCTTGCTCCCAAGCTGTGGTCCCTGTTAAATTTTCTTTGTGTTTTCCACACAGGTGATTTTAACAAATCAAGTTTAATTTTCTCATTTTGTGAATTGTGTTTTTAGTATTGAAACTAAACATTTCTTATTGAATTCATTTTACTAAAAGCTACCTGTATATTTTCCCAAAGTATTAACTTGAAATTTTATACATTACAGTCCTTTATGTACTACATACCATTTGAACAAAATTTAGTGATAAAATACAAGTTCTATACCTAGTGATCATGATGATGATGATGATTACTTAGTACAGTTATTCTTTATTAAATTATTTTTCCTGGTTGCCAAAATCAGTTGACTAAGTTTGCTAAGTTTCTATATTTGAGCTCTGTGTTCTGTTTCACTGATTACATATCCACTTCCTTCATTCCATAGCCCATGGTGTAGACCACAGTAGTAGACTCAAGTCAGTTCCTCTTCTCCAGTCACCTACTTGTGCATCTAGAATCCCATTTCCTGTATAATTTTAGTATTATCAGCAGATGGAGCACTGGGGAAATGATCAGGTAATCATTACAGGGGTCTCCTTGATTTTTATATTTATTTATTATTTTATGAGTGACTGAACTCAGAGGAACTTAGGCTGAGCTATAGTCTCATTTCTTTCTTCACTTATTGGACGCAGGTGCCATGAGACACACAATCCTCTTCTTTCAGTCTCCATTATTGCTGGAATTTTAGGAATGAATGACTCCTCCAGCTACAGATCTGCTTTTGTAAGTGAGACTCCA
This sequence comes from Capromys pilorides, assembly GCA_004027915.1. Taxonomy (NCBI): domain Eukaryota; kingdom Metazoa; phylum Chordata; class Mammalia; order Rodentia; family Capromyidae; genus Capromys; species Capromys pilorides. The sequence continues at coordinate 11,204 of PVKN010032443.1, forward strand.
GAGAAATCCTGTATGCGTCCTCCTCAAAGGATGTCCTGCCAGAACCCGATCAAGTGTGCATCCTTATCTTCTGGATTCCAGAGCTGTAAAGCTATATTTCAATTTTCTGGGCATTACTCACTCCACTGCATTTGGTGATAACACTCCAAATTGCCCAAGAGATCTGCAATTTAACATACTAGGGTTTCTATTCAAATCACGTTGTACCTATACATCAAGTTGGGAAAAACTGACGTTTTAACAATATTGAATTTTGCAACACTAAAGAGCAAAACATCTAAAAGCTTATAGCTTCCTTTTCATATTATATATATATATATATATATATATATTTACCAGATGTATACCCGCATGATTCCTTTTTTATTGGAAACAACACTCTTATATTTTGAGATTGTTCTTTTTCAGTGCTGATATATGAAAAGTAATTGACTCTTGTTCATTCGCTTTCTTTCAAGGACACCTTTGTCAAATTTTCAGATTTTTATGTGTATGATCACTTATTTGTGAATAAAGCTGACTTCAATTTTATTTTAACATGCGAACATTTTCTACTTTTATTATAATGTGCTAGCTAACACTTCCACAACAATAGTGCCTTGTTTCATTTTTTTAAATGTATTCTACAAAGTCGCACTACATAGATTAGACGTAGTGATTCTCTTGTTTTCAGTCTCCCAAACTCTGGGATTACAGGTTCACAGCACCACGCCCAGTCTCTGTCGTCATCTCATCGCCGCCCCCACCAGGAGCGGGGTGGGCACTGCAGGCCCGGAAATTGAACCTGGTCCCTGCACTTTGGCTTGTCATTTTTCACTGATCTTTCTTTGTAAAATAAAATAAAAAAAATCTTGTAAGCTTTCTTGTTTCATTGATTTCTCTTTTACTTTTCTATTTAAATTTTCGTTCTATGTATACTCATTATTTTCTTCTGGTTATTTTAGGTCTGATTTCACTTTATTTGATTAGTTTTCAAAGGTAAAAGTTATAATAATTGTTTCTTACTGTTTTGTTGTATTTTTATTTTCTCATACATTCAATTCTTGATTTATATGTTCTATC
>PVKN010032444.1:0-12273 GCA_004027915.1 Capromys pilorides
GTGTAAAAATTGGAAGACTTCAGAATTCCTGTTACAATCTCATAAAATCATTAGAACGATAATATTCTAACATTTATCTCATTGTAAGCATAAAAAATGTCATGTATTTTCAGTGAAGTTACTTTTTAAAATGGCTTGATAGTGTAGCATACTAAGTGGAACATTTGAGTGGAGATCCTGGCTGCAAAACTTGATCCAGGATCATATTTAGTAGGTAGGTTTTTTGCAGGTAATTGCTGCTAATAATAAAGTAGATGCATGTTTTCAAAATAGTGATATTGATTAAAGCACAGTCTGCATTCTGCTGTGACTTCTGGGCATGGTGTTTTCTCACTTAAGAAAGCCTAGAGTGAAATTGGAAGCCTTGCCTTGGAGTCTGGAGAGATGGCGTCCACCCTTGGTCTGTTTGCCTTGAACACTGGTCTGAGAGCACCTGCTTAGGCCCACAACAAGGTTGGTTGAGGTCAGCTCATGCACTGCGTGCAGGAGTGGCCCATCACCTTGGGGATCCCTTGGGGAACAGCACGTGGAGACCAGCAGGGCCTGGGCAGCAGGTGCAGGCTCCCCTCCAGCACATGACGTCAGCATGGCGTATTGCAGAACCGTGACCTTTTTAATTACATTGCCCACAGATGTGAGAATACCCTTTGGTAGTGGACTTCACATGGAGAAATCCACACAGAAACTTCTTGGAGAATAATTTCTCTGTCCATCGCTGCAAGGTGTGGCTTCTGGGATGGAGTGGCTGACAGGTGCAGCCCCCAGCGGAGACTTTTGTGGAAGCCGTTCTTCAAGTTCAAGGCCAGAGGCTGCTGTTTGTCTCTCTTAGATTTGGTTTTCTCCTTAATTCTAGCTTAAACATGGTTTCTGTTTCAAATCTTATGGTTGTAAGATTTGACTTCTTTAGAGCAGGTGTTGGCAGTGGTTGAGAAAACCCCTGTAGACAGACACTCAGGGTGCTTGTGTGAGTTCCATTGTCACTTCTTAGGGTCAGGGCCAGGAGCATGGCAAACTTTCTAAGAAATCCGAGCTGTCCCACAGGGGCAGCATGGCAGCCTGGAGGAATAGGTGACCGGTTGTGCCTGGTCTTCTGGGGCACAGTGTGGCCAAGGCTCTGCATTCTGGCCATCCTGGGGTGTGAAAGGACTCAGTGTTGTTTGAGTTTGCATTTTGCTGGCAACGTGAAAATGGAGGGTCTTCTCCAGTGTGTTCAGTATCTTCTGTCTCTTGGTGAGGGGTCTCTTCAGTCTTCATTTCAGTGTTTAATCATGTTGTCTTCTTCCTGTTGAGGTTTTTGTTTTGTTTCGTTTTGTTTTGGGCTGGCTCAGGCTGCCTTAAGGACATGTCTGTGCCTGATTGCGTTTGCCTGAGCAGATGTTTAAACAACTGAGCTAACCCCTCAGGCCCCCGTTACTGTTGAGTTTTAAGAGTTCTTTGAATATTTTAGATAATGGTCCTTTATCAGGATGCCTTCTGCAAATGTCTTCTCTCAGTCTGCAGATTTTCTTTCTGTTGTCCTCACCGTGTCTTTCCCAGAGCAGAGGTTTTCAGTCTTAAAGTCCACCTGATCTATCCTTTCTGTCATGGCTCATACCTTTGGTGTTGTACCTAAAAGGAAGTGTCACCAAGGCAGGTGTGGTGGTGTGCACTTGTGGTCCCAGCATTCAAGAGGCTGAGGAAGGAGGATTGCTGGGAGTTTAAAGCTAGCCTGATCTACATAGCAAGACCCTGTGTGGAAAAATAAGAAAGCCATCACGCAAGGCCATTTGGATTCTCTTCCAGGAGTTTTAGGTTTGCATTTTACATTTAAGTCTGCGCTGCAGTTTGAGTTTTGTAGAAGATGCAAAGTCTGTGTCCAGATTCTTCTCTCCTATTTTTTTTTTTTTTATTTTGAGGGGAGGGTCAGGAAAAAGACCCGTGCACGTCAGCTGTCCAGCGCCATTGGTTAACAGGCCCTGGTCTCTTCTCCACTGCGCTGCCTGTGCCCTGAGCACGGCGAGCTGTCTCTGTCTGTCCTTGGGCTCTGCCGCCCCAGCAGCGTGTCTGCTCTTCACCACCACGCACCGCCTTGGTGACTGTAGCTCTTCCGTGCGCTCTGAGCCACATGGTGTCAGGCTCAGCGGCGTCCTTCTTCCATGCCTGCAGCTGTCCTGGGCCCTTCACCTCTGCATGGGAACTTCAGAGTTGGCCTGGTGCTCTCTGCAGGCACTTAGCTTTGTCTCCCTAGCAGCCTGCCTGGGAAGGTCAGACCTCATCAGGACCATACCCTTTTCACTTAGTTCAGATTCTGCTCACTGGATACCAGTCACATCTGCAGTATACCCTCTGCCCCGCTACATGGCATCGTATTGGGGCTGGAGCCCTCCTGCTTGCCCGTCTTGCCTGTACATAAGCGGAGGGCACAATAGAATACTGGATGCCCCTTGTGCCCACCACAGAGTAGCACCAAGGACCTCTTGTCCTATCTGTTAAGTCCTGTCTCAGCTTTGGCTATGTCCAACCAGCCAAAGTAGAGCAGACACTGTCTCATGGACTCCCATCGTTGAGTTAAATAGCGCTGTTCACTTCCTTTTTTTTTTTTTTTTTTTTTTTTTTTTTTTTTTTTTTTTTTTTTTTTTTTTTTTTTTTTTTTTTTTTTTTTTTTTGTTTGTTTGCTTGTTGTGTTTGTTTGTTTCTTTATTTACTCATTTTGTGGCTGGCTCAGCCTGCCCTGGTGGTGGCGCTGGCGCAGCATGTGGTGCCGGGGATCGAACTGCAGTCCCCGCAGTCGCCTGAGCTCTCCTAAGCAGGCGCTTTAGACCACTGAACCATCTCGCCGGCCCTCACTTCTTACTTAGAGAAAAACTAAAGCTCAGGCAAATGAAGCTGTTTGTGGAACTGGTGATTAGTGTGGTTGGAAGCCTCGGCCTCAAGCATAGGCCCTGAAGCACAGGCCCTGTCCCCCTGCCCATATCCTGCCCTTGCTCTTCCTAGCTGGCCCCCCTCTCAGGTCTTACAGCATGGCCTCTCCCGGGGCAACCTGTGCTCCGCTCCATCCTGGGCACCACCTGCCATCCACTTGGCCCAGCACCTTCCTGCTGCTCGCCGCCGCCAGCCCCAGGTCCTTCCTTCACCCTCACCCAGTGGCTTCCTTGATCCCACCCCTGTAGTTGAGATGCTGCCTTCCCAGGCTCCCAGGGCCACTCCTCTGACAGCACTGTTTGTCATAGCTGCCTTCACCTGGCCCCATGCTTGGCCATGTGCTCAGGGTCACCCATCCCTACATGCTCCCAGGGAGTAGACTCTATCAGTGTCTGAGTGGGTGAGTGGATGGGTACTTAAGAAAAGAGAATAAAAAATAAAAATTAAAAACTACTGAATTTCACTAAACAAGATGATAGCGGGGCCAGGGAGATAGCTCCGTGGCACAGGTGACAGTCTGGCAAGTGCAAGGTCATGAGTTTGAACCCTGGCCCTGCAAAAAAAAAAAAAAAAGAAATTCAGTAGTGGTTCTTATATATATTTTTTTTTAATTAATTTATTTATTTTTGTATTACGGCTGGCTCAGCCTGCCCTGGGGCTGGAGCTGGCACAGCATGTGGTGCCGGAGATCGAACCGCAGTCCTTCCAGTTCCTAAGTTTTCCTAAGCAGGTGCTTTAGACCGCTGAACCATCTTGCCGGCCCAACGGTTCTTATATTGCATGTTGTTGTTTTCAAAGTAGTTGTTCAGATTACCAGATATAAGCATGCAAAGTTGTTCAAAAAATTTTAAAAGAAAAAAATTAAGCATTAACTGTTCCTTTCAGTAGACCAGCAGAACTCAGCCATACCATCACCGTAATCCCAGCTGTCCTGTGCATATGCACGTGTATTTCTTTTTCCTGTTTTTCTTTTCCCTTTCCCACATCCCAGCTGTTCCTTCCCTTGGAACAGTTCTTTCCTTTTTGCGGTATCCATTGCACCTTTCAGATCCTATTTACTGGTTCAGGTTCTTCACAAGGGAGACAAGATGATGTTTACACATATGGGTCTGACTTACTTTACTTGTGACTGTGGTCTCTAGTTGCATCCATTTACCTATATAAGCTTCGAGTTTATCTTTTTTTATAGCTGAGTAATGCTCCATTGTATAAAAACATCACATCTTTTTTTATCTGTTCCTCATTTGATGGGCATCTGGGTTGTTTCCGAGATTTCGCTATGGCAAACTGTGCTGCCGTGATTATGGGTGCACATATATGACTGTGGTGTGGTGCTTTCAGTTCTGGAAAAATGCCCAGGCTGAGTGGGACCTCCGAGCCTAGCTTTTGGGGGAGTCTCCACACTGACTTCCGCAGTGGTTTACCAACAGGGGAGAGATACTTTTAATAAGTTACTTTTTTCTGTTGCTTTTGAAATTTTTCTAACTACTGCTTTTCTTTTTTACCATCAGATGCTATCATGTATCAGAGGTGTTATCCCTTCTTATATGTTTTGTTGAGCTCAAAAGTTGGCATATAAAGAACCTAGGACGCAGTGGTAGCCTCAAACCCTAAATTTCATGATTTCCAGTCTGTGCTCTTCTCCTCCTGAGAGACCTGGGCCTCAAGCTCATGCTCTGAACTGTGTGCTGTTCCGCCTCCCCGTGCTCTTGTTGGGTAAATGCCAGCTGTTTTCTGTCTGAGTAAGGTCCTCCATGAGAGCTGCAGGGGGAGCCCCTTTGCACACTAGAAGGACTTGGAGTAGCGTGGTGGCCAAGAGCTGCACTTGCCCTGATACTGCCAAGGAGCTGTAACTGCCTTGAGAGTGGGAAGATCAGCCTGCAGCACTGCACGCGAGGCGGTATTGTTGGACTCCTTCCTTGCAAGTTGTAGGATACGGCCAAGTGAGTTGCAGATGTCTCATGCACATGCTGACCTTGAACAAAAACACAGTGACTGTTGAAATCCTTCTCAGTAGAAGTCTCATTGCCATGCATTAATCCCTCTCAGAATCCTCCCCTTCAATGTGTGCCTTTTTTTTTTTTTTTTTTTTTTTTTTGGTGGTACTGGGGATTGAACTCAGGACCTTGCACTTGCCAGGCAGGCACTTATTCTACTGAGCTATCTCCCCAGCGGGTTCCCCCCCCCGACTTCACTGTAAACATGCTTATCCCATCACTCTTAATGTCTATCTGCAGCAGCCCTAGAGTTCTGTCTCCTGAGGGTCTTTATCTTTAGTTGCACTGTTGTGGTTGCCTCAATGTCCTGGATGGATTCAAAACACTGACCTTTTTTATTTTTTATTTTTTTTTTTTAATATTATGGCCGGCTCAGCCTGCCCTGAGGGTCAGGCTGGCGCAGCATGTGGTGCAGGGGATCGAACTGCAGTCCCTGCAGTTGCCAAAGCTTGCCTCCGCAGGCACTTTAGACTGCTGAGCCATCGCACCGGCCCCAAAACATTGACCTTTCATGGTTATTTTGACTTTGGGGCAGAGCCAGAGTCTCATGGGGCCAGAGCCAGGTGAGGGTACACTGTCGTGTTTTGTAGTTCAGTGTGAAGGCCCTGGGTTCCAACCTTATTACCAGGGAATAAGAAGGATGTGGCAACTGACAGAAACGATAACTGGGAGGAAGCCACGCGCTTTCTTTCTGGTCCACAGGATGCAGCCCTGGGAGTCCAGGTGCCGGGGTTGTGGTTGCCCTGGTGTGACAGCAGGCCACAGCAGAAATATCTCAGAGTTTACTTATCCTCAAACGGTTTGGGCTGGTGAGATAGTTCAGTGGAATAAGTGCTTGCCTGGTCAGGCTCAAGGTCCTGAGTTTAATCCCTGCTACCACCAAAAAATAAATAAAATAAAAGATGTGGCCAGGTAGGGGCTGGGAAGATAGCTCCATGGCACAAGTGCCTGCCTGGCAAGTACAGGGTTGTGAGTTCAAATCCGAGTCCTGCAAAAAAAAAAAATTTGGCCAGGTAACTAATCTAATTTGCCTTCCCGGTAGGAACCCACACATTTTCCTCCTCCATCTGTGGGGAGCTGTGAAGTAAAATACATACCGTATAGTCTTTTTTTATGTATTTCTTATTGAAGTGGCTTTGAAAGTGAGAATTTTGCTTCTCAAAACCCACTCACCCTCTGTGATTGCTGTGATAAAGTGAAGAACAAATGTGTGAAGTGGCCTCATTTAGCTGTCCTCACATGAGCCGCGAAAGTGTGGTGGTAGAGGAACGCTGAGCCACAAACGTAGTGGAAGTAGGGTCGGGGGAACTAGATTAGAAGTCAGAGCTGAGCACGGTGGGCAGGGGATCTCTGTGAGTTCAAGGCCAGCCTGAACTGTGCAGGAAGACCCTGTCTCAACAAGACGAAAGAAAAGATTAGCATTCAGTACCAGAGAAGCAAAGGGGGCGGGGCGTAGGCCTCACTCTTGGATTTCTGGCCCAAAAGTTTAAAAGGAAATGGCATGGTTCTGATTTTCAAAGAAGCACTTAATTCTGAAAGGAACTCTCACATGGGAGTGCTATAGGCAGAACGAAGGCTTCCCAAATAATCGAGTGCTGCGTAGCTGCAGCAGCCTGGGAACCGTGAGGATAGCCCCGGAGAGGTAAGTGCCATGGGCTAAGAAGTTATCCTATCTAGAAAACTGATAGTAGTGTGGTACCTTTTGTGAATGAAAAAGTACAGTATCTTCTCTGTTTTGTCAGCGTATGTTGAGCATCACTAAACTTGGGTTCTGATCAACTCTTGCCTTGTTTTGTGTTCTCTGTGGCACTAGCCAAAAAAGAAGAATATGTCGGCCTACCAGGTGTTCTGTAAGGAGTACCGCGTGAGCATCGTGGCTGAGCACCCGGGGATAGGTAAGAGCGCCCCGGCTTCCAGCTCTCCTCCCTGATGTCTGGAGTCAGCGTGGCTGCCTTCCAAGCTAGAATATAGAGCACATCCCTGTCTCGCGAGCTGTCTTCACTCACCTCACTGATCCCGTTCATTCCCTCAGCTTGTTCCTGCCAGCTCTCTGTACATGGCCGTCCCATCAGTACAAGCCACTCTGGGGACAGTCTTGCATGCACCACTGGTGGCCCCAGAGCTCTTGTAAATGTGTCAAACTGAAAAAATAGGAAGCTATAAAAATTAAATATTGTGAAGCATGCTGCACATGTGTGTGTGTGTGTGTGTGTGTGTGTGTGTGTGTGTGTGTGTTTCCAGGGTTCTGGCATGGTCTTTCACTCAGAGTGCCCTTGGGTGTGGTTAGTCCCAGTGGCCCACACAGCACTGTTGATGTTTGTCTCTGCAATCTAGGGAGGTCGGGAAACACTCTCTGCAGACCTGGGCCAGTCCCCTAAGCTGTGTGTGTCTCACTTGCCTGCTCTGGCCCTCCACAGGGCTGCTATGGTATGCACCGAGGACACTCTAAAGCACAAGACGGTCAGGTGTGGTGCCACACACCTGCAATCCTAGCCCTGTGGCAGCCGAGGCAGGAGGATTGCAGTGAGCTTGGAACCAACCTGGGCTACACTGTGAGCTTAAAGCCCACCTGAACTCTGTAGTGAGTCCCTGTCTCAAAAGCCAAAGAGAAAGGAGGAAAAGAATTGGGTGTGTGGTTTGCTGTACAGATGGAAGGGTAGCGTCACACCCTGGGGGCTGCTGCTTGGCTGCTATAGGAAAGTTCTTTAGCTCTGACCATTCAGATATTTAGTAAAAGCTTAATATCATTCATCAAGTTCTATGTAGAGGGCTCAGCAGCATATATACATATATATGTGTAGCTCAGCAGCCTAAGTGCCTCCCAGGCAAGTGCCAGGTCCCAAGTTTGGTCCCAAGTACCAAAAAAATTTTCTGGAGAATATGGTCCTTGACCGGCCTGGAGGCCTGGCATTATGAAGTTGCAGTGAAAGCCACGGAGAGATGCCTCAGGAGCAGGTCCCAAGAATAGGGGTGGAGGTTGGAGCCTTACCACCACTGCCACACCCTTTACTGGTAGAAATATTAGGAGGACAGTGATGGGGGTCTGGTTTGGTTTTCTTAAAGAGTTTCCCAACCTTTCTTTCTTTTTTTTTTTTTTTTCATTTATGTATTTGGCGCAGTGTCTCACTACACAGCTCAGACTTGTAGTGATCTTCCTGTTTTCAGCCTTCCCAGCACTGGGATTACAGGCATGTGCCACCATGCCCGGACTCATTCACAGACCAAGAATCAAAGCCTGGTCCCTTTGCCAAAAGCAGGCACTTAGTCTGCTGAGCTGTGTGGCCGCCCCTTTAACCTTTCAACCTGATCTTCAAAAGCCTTTCCACTGGGGTTGGTGGTACGTGCCAGTTATCCCAGCACATGGGAGGCTGAGGCAGGAGGATCACTATTTCAAGCCCAGCCTGGACTGTATGGTGAGACTATCCAAAAAATGTTTCCCAGTTCTGCTTCTGTCTGTCTTCTATTTTGTTACATAATGTGTTGTTTGGTTTTTTTTTTTTTTTTTTACTCTTTTCTGCCAGATTTTGGGGAACTGAGTAAAAAGCTGGCTGAGGTGTGGAAGCAGCTGCCAGAAAAAGACAAACTGGTGAGTGCACCCTGCTGCAAGCACGCCTTTCACAGCTCGGCCTGTAAGTGCACAGTTCCCTACAGAGTTGCGTAATGGTGAGAATAGCACAGAAAGTGCCAAGCGGCAGGTGCTGGTGGTGCCAGTGCTGGCTCTGCACTGAAGGTTCGGCTGGAGTGGGGCTGTCTTCTCTCACTTGGGCTCATTTTTCCAAACACTTCATAGTAGGCCAAAAGCAGACCTGACCTGGGCAGTGAAAGAAGTGACAAAGGAGGGCAAATGTCACAGTCCTTACTGTAGGGCCTGAGAACCAGCAAGGCTGAGGTCACTGTCCTTCTTGCCCATGGCCACGTAGTGGACCCTTTGTCTAGGATCATGCCAGAATCGTGCAGTCACTCTCTACCTGGACAGTGGCCAGGCGTTTTCTGTGGCTCGGGTCTCATCTACCTTGTGACCCGTTAGTGCCGCGCCAACCACTAGCAGGAGAAATGCTCAGTTTCCTAGGCTTAGGTATCAGTGGAACAGCAGGCCACCTCAGGAGCCTCAGCCTAGGAGCCTCAGCCTAGGAGCCTCAGCCTCTGCCCCTGTACTCTGCACCTTGCTCTCCCATGACTGCCTCCCGTTTTATGTTTTATCTCTTAATTTGCACACTGATCTGATTGCAGATTTGGAAGCAGAAAGCTCAGTACCTGCAGCATAAACAGAACAAAGCGGAAGCTACAACCGTGAAAAGAAAAGCGTCTGGCTCAGAAGGCTCCACCAAAGTCCGAGGTAGCAGACAGCTCCTTTCCTCTGCTCACTGCCTTCTTTCAGAGCTCTGGAGTTTGCTGCCTTGCTAGAAAATTGGGAAGTAGACGTCAGACCCCACACATTGTTAGTGGATGTTACAGGCAGCAAGAAAGGTGTTCAGATTGAGAAACTGTAAATAAGTCAAGGGTCAGCAGACTCCTGGGAAGACCCAGAAGGGATGAGGCAGGCCTGTGAGCCATACGTGTGCTCTGTCCTGGGTTCCTGTCCCCCCACCACCCTCTAACCGTGTAGAGCTACTTGGCTCCTAGGCCCCACAGACAGGCCATAGTTTGCTAGTGCATAGCATACTGGACAAGGAGGGAGAGTCGGGAGCAGCGCTTCTGCAGTACTGAAGACCGCAGGTGAGTTTCTCCTCTCTTCCACCCCTCCGTTGTTCTCAGCTCCCTCTGCAGGAGTCCTTTCGCCCCAAAAGAAGTCCCCGCCCACCACAGTGCTGTTACCTGCGTCGCCCGCCAGAGCTCCTGAGACAGAGCCCATTGACGTGGCCGCACACCTTCAGCTGCTGGGAGAGTCCCTCAGCCTCATTGGACACCGCCTGCAGGAGACCGAGGTGAGCTCCCCGCAGTGCGGCTGCAAGGCCCACCCACTCCTTCCCCTGGCAACAGCTTTTGCTGACCCTGCCAGGCACGCAGGGGACAGTGAAGAAGACATCATGGTAATGGATATGTCTGGAAACTATCCACCTTTGGCCCTTAAAAGTTTACACTGACACATTCTGTTGCAACAGTAGCATGAGGAGAAGTTAGAATTCTCTGTGATTGATTTTTACTCTTTAAAAAAAAGCACTATAGCAGGATGTGGTGGTGCACCCCTGTAATCTCAGCCCTCGAGGCTGGGGCAAGAGGATCTCCATAAATGTGAGGCTCAGTCAGATCTGTGTCCTCTGAGCTGTGCTTTCAGAACCTCTTAACCTGTAGAGCTGCACACACTTCTCTTCCTACACCCAGCTTCCAGCCGTACTGACCTTTGATAACACACAGCTCACTTCTTAGTTTTGATAAGAAGTCAGCTTCTGAGCAGAGCTAGTCCCATGCTTTGACAAATAAAATGCCAAAGGCCGTAAAAGGTGAAGCTGTACCTTGGTTCTTTGGTTGATTTCTGAAAATTTAGCTGGTGTGTAAATACCTGGAACGCTCTCATGTAGACTCATATTCAAATAATTAGAAGTATTTTCAGAATAAAATAGCCTTGGGCTGGGGAGATAGCTTAGTGGCCTAGGTGCCTGCCTGGCAAGCACAAGGTCCTGACTTCAACCCCCAGGACTGCATACCTTGCTGGCCCCGGAATCCCAGGTACACTATACCAGCCAGGGAATCAGACATGGTGGCACGTGCCTATAATCCCAGTACTGGGGAGACTGAGACAGGAGGCTCACTGAATTGGAACTGCACAGTGACACCCTGTATCAAAAAAACAAAGCTTATGATCTTTTTCATGTTTAACCATTCTTATGTTTGCTAGAAAATGAGCAATGACTTATTTTGTTGTAAGTACCTTTCACATTCCAGATGTTTCCATTTAGTGTAACAAGTGTTTGGTGAATATTAAGGCACTATTCTAATAACATGGGGAATAAAAATCTGCTGTACAGTACGGCTATCAGCAAGAAACTTAGAATCTAATTAGGAAAGCAAAACGTTTATGCAGTTATTAAAACAAGCTAGTTCTGATGAAGAGTTCCCATGAGAGCGTTACACTTGCAGAGGACGGTAGCCTCCTTTCAGGGCTCTCCCTCAGCTGCCGCCAGTCCCTGACCCTGTGTGAGCACAGCGACACCACAACAGTGGACTGAGTGTCCAACCCCACAGGGGCTGCACAGAGGGGCTGGTCCCTGGCCAGGCACAGTTGGACAGAGTGGTCTCCTGCTGTTCAGAAGAGCATGTAGTTTAGAACTTAGGATTGGGTTGGGGAGATAGCAATGTCAGCACCCTTCTGGCATGCGCAAAGACTGGGGTTTGATCCCCGATGCCTCATGCAGTGCTGGCCCAGGAACCCCAGGCACATGATGCTAGCCACTCAAACCAGACCTGTAATCCCAGTGCTAGGGAGGCTGAGACAGGAGGATCACTACGAGTCCGAGCTGCATAGTGAGACCCTGAACCAGATAAATAAAAGAATTTTTAAAAGATTAAAAAATGAAAGGGGCCGGGGAGATAGCTCCCTGACACAAGTGTCTGCCTGGCAAGTGCAAGGTCGTGAGTTTGGACCCTGGTCCCGCAAAATAAATAAATGAATAAATAAAAAACAAAGAAAATTTAGGATTATTTATTTTGAGAATTTTCCATGTAATATTTTTTTACCAAGATGAACTGTGGATAACTGAAACAGAAAGGGAGACCGTAGATAAGGAACAACACTATAATCAGAAAAAGGAAAAGACTTTGTAGATTCTCTAGTCTACTCTTTTTTGTTGTTGTTTTGAGAGAGGGTCTCAAGGGGCCGTGGAGATAGCTCTGTGGCACAAGTGCTGCCTGGTAAGTGTAAGGTCTTGAGTTCGAACCCTGCTACCACACACACAAAAAAAAGAGAGATAGGGTCTCGCTATGCAGTTCAGGCTGGCCTTAAACTCAACTTTTGTAGCCCAGGCTGGTCTTGACCTGGCACCGATCCTCCTGCCTCAGTCTCCCAAGAGCTGGGTTTGTAGGTGTGCACTAGCATGCCCGGCCTAATCTACTTAATTTTTAAGTCATGGCAAGATAGGATTCACAGTCATAGAGCTCACCTTTTCAAAGTGCAGAACTTAGTGGACGTTCATTTCTTTTTACAACAGTGAGCCTTCACCGGCACCCCCTCAGGAGACCTCGGCGCACTCGCGGTCACTTCCCCTCCCCCAAGCCCGCTCACTCCCAGAGCTCGCTTACTGGCATGCATCCTCACTGCCCTTTACCTGTACCGCTTAGGCTGCCACTGATCTCCTAAGTCCGTCTGGCCAGGTGTTGGGACACACACCCCTGTAACCCATTGATTTGGGGGCTGAGGCAGAAGGGTCGTAGATTCAGG
>PVKN010032445.1:0-12266 GCA_004027915.1 Capromys pilorides
CTTCTCCACTGCTGGTGGGAATGCAGATTGGTGCAACCATTATGGAAAGTGGTGTGAAGGCTCCTTAAAAAACTAGAACTGGAAATCCCATTCAATCCAGCTATCCCCCTGCTGGGAATTTTCCCAGAAGAACTGAAAACATCATACCATAGTGATATCTGTGCACCTATGTTTATAGCAGCCCAATTTGTAATAGCCCTATTTTGGAAACAACCAAAATGCCCATCATTTGAAGAATGGTTGAAAAAGATGTGGTATTTTTATACAATGGAATATTACTCAGCTATAAAGAATGATAAACTGGAGGACTTCATATATAAATGGATGTATATTGAACATATACTCATAAGTGAAATAAACCAGACCTACATGTGTAAATATCATATAGTCTCCCTAGTGTAAGAAGTCTAAAGAAGAAATAAAAATGGAAAGGCATAACACAGCTGAATAGAAATCAAGTCTATGGATTAAACAATGAAGTGACTGGAAGCAGAAAAGACAGGAAACATAACAGGACAATTTATGTACTCAGGATGAATTTGATATTCGTCCTAGGAACCTTCAAATAGTTTTTCTCATTGATGGTAGCAGCGTGCAACACTGGAACTATGCTTGGAATGTGTGTTGTTCTGGTCTTTTAGATGTGTACTGCTTTCAATGTAAACTCAGTTACTGCTATACTCTCATGTAAATGGTTGATTAACAAAAAGGGTATTAAGTGAGAGTAAGAGACTAGGCAAAACAATCCCCCAAAACAAAACAAAAAAATTTAAAAAGTTGATCCAGAATGATTGTGTATATCCATGGGACACAATATGGTAATTCAGTATACGCAAATAATGTGATGATCAAATCAGGCTAGTTAACATTTCATCTCCCTAGCCATTTACTATTTCTTTGAGATGGGAATCTTCAAATTTCTCTCTTCTTTATAAAATATATAACAAATCATCATGAGCTACAGTGACTCTGCTGTGTTGGGTAACATTGCAGTTTATCCCTCCTATCTGATTCCTTGGTATCAGACATCCAGCCTCTCCTAAGATATATCTTCCTACAGAGCTTGGGCTTTTCTTTATAGACAATGAGAGCTACTGAACACAGGCAGATATATTTTGATTTGGGTCAAGCAATTAAAAGCCCTGAATATCAGGGCTCTCTTAATAGCACATAACTCCTTCTCGTGCTTCTCAAACATGTGCTTCTCATCTTTGCTCATAGGTTCTTACCCGGACAGCACTGGCTTGCCATGAGGCAAGGAATTTGCTGCAAACAGTCTGAGGGCTCAAATTTAGACCACACCCATATTATCTGACTTCTCTCTTCTTCAGTCTGTCGTGGACTGGAGATGAGCTCCCCATATTTGGTGTGCAGAAAGGTCAAGTTGCATACCAAATGCTTGCCTGGCATGTGTAAGGCCCTGGGTTTGATTCCAGCAGGGCAAAGCAATCACTCACTTACTCATCAATCAATCAATCAATCAATCAATCAATCAATCAAACAGATTGGAAAAGACAAGAAACTTATACTCTCCTGACCTACACTGTTAGAACTGATTATCTGAATGAGATCAAAGCTACAGTCAGGAACCAGAGGCTACTCCATATTTACTTTCTGTAGCTTAGGGATGATTTTTAAGGAAAAAGAGGTGTGTGTGTGTGTGTGTGTGTGTGTGTGTGTGTGTGTGAGAGAGAGAGAGAGAGAGAGAGAGAACTAAACTTGGGGGAGCTTGGGAAGGGATGGTGGCCACTTTAAGGGAGAGCTGCAACATCAAGTGCTGCGGTACTACAGAGTGTCCCAGGACATCCTCTTGCCATAGTTCCCTCTCTGTGGGCAGGTGCTCTATCTCTAACCTACATTCTTCCACTGGGAAGCTGCCAAAGCAGTGGTGAAACCCACACAACTTGGAGTCAGACACCTGGGCTTGCATTCAAGCTCTATGTATCCTGGGAAGATGGCTACTCTCTCCACATCACAGCTTCATGCTCTTTAAGTGGGAATAAAACACTTCCTAGTTCATGGGTTAAAGTGTAGATTGAATGTGATCAACAACAAAGATAGCTTAAGATGGAGCCTCAGGACAACTCTACTTCAGGGTTTTCAGTATTACCTTCCCCTAGTGACAGGGTAAGAGACAGGCAGGCATGGGAGACAACCAAAGGTAGTTTAGAAGAATACCTGGCATAAAGATGCATGCAATAAGTATCAGCTATTACTACATGTCAAATGAAAAATAAAAAAGAACTAATTCTACATAGATGGCTGAGAAATGATATACTCTTACCCCCTTCCATATCCACACATACCACAAATATTATCTGGTGAGAAACTTTAAAAATTAATGCAAACTTTCCTAAAGGGTGAATATTCCCCTATCTCCTCAGCTGCCATTGCCGTAGCTTTTCCGTCTGTCCTGCTCACTTCAGATGGCTGATGGGTGAACTCACCAGTTTGCGGATTTCACATTCTAAATTTTGAATACAGTCCAGTTTCCTCTTGCGGCAGCGTTGAGCGGCAATGCGGTTCTTGCTGCGCCGCCGGACGTCGTGGATGAACTCCAACTGTTCTGAGGTTAGCTTGTGCATCTTAATCATCATCTGGAAATCGTTCCTTGGAAGATCTGTGATTTGATCTACAGGAAAAGGAAGTTTGACCTGAAACCAAGAATAACAGGGGAGGATTATGTGGCTGGATTTTAATTCCAGCAGGCAAAAACATCAGAAAATAGTAAAAGCTTTTTTTTTTTTAATACAGATTATTAAGTAATATGAAAATGACTAAAGCAAGTAGTAATTAATTCTTTCCTGCTTCAAAAACAAAGTGACATATTTAAATGAGCAAATAGAACAACACACAGAACTTACAGTATGGTTATGATTTCTGAGATTTTTGGAAGTGGCATGCAAAAATGTTAGAAAATGTGACTTTTTAAAAAATTACTGAAGCATTTCTGAAAAGAGGACTCACAGTTAAGACCTTTCATACAACAGCCTAACTCAACAAAATGACGAGCTAGGTAGGATAGCATCTAAGGATGTCTCAGTGCACCAGACTAAAGAGTCCTGCACATCCTGAGGATGAGGGAGAGATCCATCAGTGTAATGCTCAGTTACAACAGCATCAAGATACCTTGGACAGGCCCTACTGACGCAGCCTAGGAGGCAGAACCGGGTGTAGTCTTTCTTAGCAGACATGAGACATGAGGCAGGCCACTCTGTCTCTCTGAGTCTCAGTTTCCTCATCTGAAAAGCAGGGAATGTTTTTATCTGGACAGTATTATGCAGGGAAGCTGTGCAAGTGTTTGGCACTTTGACAAATACTTCCCCTAAGTGGCTATTTCATTTCATATTTTCTTTCACACTATGATGTTGACATTTCCTTATAAAGAGGCTAGGTCATAAAAGAGGTCTGCATCTTAGGCCACCTAGATTGCATATTCTGGTGGATACCATCTGTCATGCTTTGCGGACACCAAGGTAGCCCTGCAAGAAGCCCAGGTGGACAGGAGCTGATGCCTCTGGGCAATAGCTGGTTTCACCTCGCTGGTCGTGCGAATGAGCCACGCTGGACATGGATTCTCCAGCTCTCGGCAAACTGTCAGCTGACTGCAGCCCAACCAACACCTGACTTTAAACACATGAGAAATCTTGAGCCAGAACTGCTCCTCTGAGTCACTCCTCAATTCTTGACTTGTGGAATTGAGAGATGTTAAATGATTATTGTTGATTTAGAACATTAAGTGTGGGAGTGATTTTCTGTGCATCAATAGAAAATTCATGTAGCCACTTCATCAATGAGATTCCTATTTGAAAAGTCAAGGCAAATAAACATAGCTAATCTGAGGATTCTAATCTCTTGAGAGAGGGTAGTATCCTTTCTATATGGTTAAATACTTGGTTATGATCCTATGCAATTTGATGTCTTTCTTTTTTATTCTTTTATTTCTTTATCAATTTGGTATAGGGTTTCATTATGCAGCTTGGACTCATAGTGATCCTCTTGTTTCAGCCTCCCCAGACCTGGGATTACAGGTGTGCTCCGTGACACCTGGCTTTGGTGGCTGGCACAGGGCCAGCATGGAATGCAGTACCAGGAATTCAACCTGGGTCCTTGTGCCTGCCAGGCAGGCTCTTAGACCACTGAGCTATCTCCTCAGCTCTCAACATATTTCTTAAGAAGAGAATAGAAGCTAATGAAATTGAGTGCACATCAAAACCCTTGTGCAGCAGTTGAGAAGCAAACCAAGACTATCTTTGTTTTCTTAGTGCCCATTAGGTGAAGAACACGGGCCTACATCTTCAAGGAGCTTGTTACACCTTCTAAGGCTCTTGCTGGTGACTCAGGGATTTCTGGGTTCAGCTCTGGTTCTGCTTCAGAACCTCCTTAAAAAGGAGGCTTACATTTTGCTAGGGCAGAAGCCCATTCTCAGCTCAGATTTCTGCTTGCATTTGCGTCTGCTTCAAATGGGCCAGCAGATGGCGCTACAAACCTAAATTTCATTCCTATAGATGGTATTGTGCGGCTAGCCCCACGTTATGTGATTTTCATTTTCCGGTACTCACATTAAAAGTAAATATGAACATAAGGAATTAATTTCAATACTTTTTTTTGCGGAACCAGGGATCGAACTCAGGACCTTGTGATTGCCAGGCATTTCTTTTCTATTTTATTTTTTTCAATACTGTGTTATTAACCAAATATATCTAAGATATTTCTAACATGCCCTTAACACAAAATTATTAATGGAGTATTTTACATTTTGGGGGTATCTGTTCAAAATCCAAAGCCTATTTTTGCCATTTCAGCATGTCAGATTAATTCCCTTTGGGGGCTCACTGGCCATGTGAAGGGTCTGGTACTGTATTAGGCAGCACAGCTGGAGAAGACACAGCCTCAGTAGCAAGCAAAGCACATGGTCCTGGGGTTTAATTGATTAAAATAGTTTTGGTCAAGAAACTAACCCCTCAGTCAGTATTCAGGTTCTGCACTGCTAAGTCTGTGCTCTTTAGGGTACTAGGATGAAGCTGCTCTAACCTAAGAGCAGGCTTTCAGTTTGGTTGCATCAGATGCAGGCAGACGCGCGCGTCCTGTTACCTGGTATTTGTGGCCAGTCAACCCCCACACACAAACGCAAACCCTAAATGATGACTTGGTTTTTCTGTGGCTGGGTGCGATTTGTCAGGTTATGTCCTAGAGCTGAGCCTGTGCTACGTGGCATTTGCTCAAGGCTCTGATTCAACTTCTGCCTGGTGAACTCTGTCCCATGACACGTGTCAAATTTTGGCCCCAGAAAGCAAAATCATAGCAGAGCACATTACACAACTCTTAGCTCAGCCCTGCTCTGACTATTAAAGACAGGCATTCAGGACAAACAGTTCCTTATTACAGGCTCGGGAAAGGCCTTTGTCCAAGGTGCTGTGTTTGCACAGGGCTTATAATGATATGAAAGAATGTTTGATTTCCCTTTTATACCCTTTGGATAACAAACAGACACACAGATCCTGGATGGTGCATTGATACCACAGGAGTCTATCCGATGGAAACAGGGATGTTTTGACACAACAGAGGTTGTGGTCCTTTGGAGGGTTGTGGAGTTTCCCTCTTTGGTGTCAACAAAGCCATTCTGCTTCTGCACCAAATTGTGTCACTTGTTTTCAGAAAGAAAATGTATCCATAGTTGTGGGCATGAGGAAAGTCAAAAGGCTTCCACACAAAGAGTGATTCTATTTAAAAATCATCTAGACAGCAAATAGAAAATATGAAGGAGATGGGACAGAGAGCTGGCAAGAGAAAGGAAAAATCAACAGTGCTAATCTCAAAGTCCTCGAAGCAAAAGGCTATATGAAATTTCAGCAGGGCAGCTGCAACTCAAGCTGCTTTTAAAGGAGGGTCGGGGCCAGTCAGATAACTCAGCATACTAAAGCGCCTACTTAGGCAGGCACAGGGACCAGGGTTCCATCACCTGTGTACTGTGCTGGCCCTGTCCCCTGGGGTGCAATGAGATGGCCAACGAGACGGGGCATGGTGGTGCGCGCCTGTAATCCCAGTGCTGGGAGGCTGAAAACATGAGGATCACTACGAGTCTGATCTATGTAGTGAGGCCTTATAGACTCTGTACTAAAGTACACAAAAAAAGATAATAAAAGAGGGTTGGCAGAAAACAGTCGACTACACTTTCTTCCATGTGGAAACCGCCCCCACAATACCTCATTTTTTTGTCTGTTTTAGAGAGTCGTTGCCTCTACAGCAAGAAAGAATTCACACTGATAGCAAGTTGGTTCCCTGACTTATTCCTCCAGAGGCATGAAGGGAAATTTACCACATCCCTTGATTGTTTTCAAAGTGGCTAAGTCCAAGCCAATGAGCAGCACCCAGCTTGCTTTGGTTCTCTGAAAAAATCCCCGCTATAGGCTCTGAGACACCCGGATATCACCCCTTTTGGCTGAAGCATTAGCTAAGCACTGGGCACTAAAAAGTTGAAATGCACAGGGAAGGCTGAGGCCCTTCTCTCTTGCAGAGAATTGAATCATTACAACCCAAATGAGCCCACCAGGGCTTCACATCTTCGTTACTGTCTCTTTTACACTGCTATTCTTCCAGATTTCATTTCTCAGCAGGGGTCTGAATTTCATTCACTGGATCCTCAGAAACGGTGTGGAGCAGCCAATCAGAAAAGATGAGGAAGCCAGCCAACTACTACTACCACCAACTGCCTGCATGACCTCCGCTTATATTTGGTCAACCACCCATGGCTCTGTGTAGCCAGGCTGCTTAGGAGAAGTAGCACACGTAGGATTTGTGGGGACTGAATCTCTTGAGTCCTGTGCTCACTGCTGTGTCTCTTGATGGAGGTTCTGAGACTCAGGAACAGCCACTGAGTCAGCAAACCAAGGGCAAAAGAGGGCACCACAGGCCACCACTGTGGTTTGCACAGTAAGCCATTGTTGATTTTATCAAGCTCCTCCAAAGGGCTGACTCTTCATTTTCCTCAGGAACACACAGAGGGAGCAGGATTAGAGGTCGGCTTTAGCATACTACCTGCCCCACACCCCTAAGCAATTACAGGGAAGGTAGAGCCCTTTTGGGCACACCAGCTCTTTTGAGGTAGTGAAATGTGTGGTTCCTTCCATGTGCCCGGTAACCTCAGCCTTAGGAGCTGGCAAAGGGCTGGAGGAAGCTGTGGTATTTGGAAGGAGCCGGAAACTGAAGTACGCCTTCTTGGTTCTGTCACATGGCCAGAGGCCAGGAATGACTAGGAGAGGCTGGGGCTTCCTGCTCATCAACCGGAAAACATCTTGCCAAGAACTCCTCTCATTAGGTGGCCAAAACCCTCATCTCTTTTCTCCCTATTGAAAATGTCATGTAGAAGGTATATACTTTCTTATAGAAAATTCAAAGACGAGACAAAAGAAGGGGGAAAGTCCCCATCTCTGAATGAGTGTATTGCTCCAAGGGATTTCCCTGTGGTCTTTGTTTATTATCAACATTTTTTATGGAGTTGGAATCTGTGGGATTACACCCATTGTGCCTTCTGAACTCATTTCAGTTGCCTATCGGCTCTGGTTTTCTTTTTTTTTTAATTTTATTTATTTGTTTGCTTGTTGTGTTTGTTTATTTATTCATTTTGTGGCTGGCTCAGCCTGCCCTGGTAGTGGCGCTGGCGCAGCATGTGGTGCCGGGGATCGAACTGCAGTCCCCGCAGTTGCCTGAGCCCTCCTAAGCAGGCGCTTTAGACCACTGAACCATCTCGCCGGCCCCCGGCTCTGGTTTTCTGTGTGAAGGTTTCTCATGGAGGAGGAGGATGTATAAAAAATTTACAGATTTTATAGGAAAAGCCAAAAAAGAAGCATCTTTCTCCTCTAGAAGCCCTGGTGGAAGAGCAGTTTGTGAATATTATTTTCCTAATTCCTTTTATGATTTTACGACTGGCTGTTGAGTGGAGGCCACGCTCCATGCTAACACCACGCTCCGCAGTGCTAGTGGGGTGACAGGCTCTCAGAGTCCTTAGCTTATGCTCTTGTCAGGAAAGGGGACATAAGAAAAAATCAGACCTGTCATGTACAGTTATCAACTACTTGAAACAATGAATGGATTCATGTTGTACTATAAACATGTACTAATAAAAAGAATAATGAAAAAAGCCCCAGTCCCTGTGGGAAATTGCCCTTTGGACTGAGGATTCCAGTGTGAATGGAACGGGGCGGCCAACCCAGCACTGGGCAGATGCCAAGGACAAGATCTCCCCACCTAGACTGAGCAATGTTCCCTGCAGTTGTCCTCCTACCCTCTATTCTCACGGCCCAGTTTCTGGCACAATGCAGGACACCTGGGGTTTAGTAATGCTACTCAGTGAATGAACCATGTGACCCCAAGCACATGCTTTAGCTCTGTCTTAAAGCTCTTTCAGGAACTGTGACTCACAGAATGTTTACCCTGCTTAATGTATAAGGTTGCTATGAAGAATACAATTGGGTAATAGGTGGAGGAAGTGCTCTGCAAAGTTTGAAATGCCTTGTAGCAGAGAGATAAATTATTTCTGCCTATCAGCTCTGTCTATCTTGGCCATATAACTTCTTCTTGAAGGCATACAGTATTCTTTGGAATCTGGATGCTGAGAATGTTCCAGACAACGTGAAAACACTGTGTTAATTAGTAATATGGATGACCTCTATGCTGCTCTGTGAGGTCTTCTTTTCATTAGGTAGACCAATTACAGGCACTTTTAAAAACATGCCTGATAGAGCATATCACACAAACAGTTGTAAAAATTTTACATGCAACTGTATGTCAAAGTCATCACCCAGGTGGGGTGAGTTAGACATAGCTTTTTCTTTTGGTCTTTATGAAGCAGAGTCTTGCTGTGCAGTTCAAGTTGGCCTTAGAGTATACTTTTGTAGCCCAAGCCAGTCTCGAACTCACAAAGATCCTTTGCCTCAGCTCCCAGGTGCTAGTATTATAGGTGTGCACCACCAGGCCCATCTGACATGGCTCTTTTATTGTGTACTATTTCACTGTTTTCTCTGGATACCCCCCCCTTCTCTGTCTCTGTCTTTCAAACACATAGACACACCCACACACCCACTACACACTTATTCTCACGCTTTTATCTCTCTCTCAACATAAAAATCTGTTAAGAAAGCAAGTCCAACTAATCAATACTCTTGGCTATGCAAATAGACTATCTCTCTAGTGATTTTTTTTTTTTTTTTTTTTGCCAGCTCAGCCCACCCTGAGGGCGGAGTTGGCATGGCATATGGTGCTGGGGATGGAACCATGGTACCCTGTGCCTGCCTAAGTTTGTCTAAGCAGGCACTTTGGACTGCTGAGGTATCTTGCCGGCCCCTCTCTAGTGATTTTTAACTAAAATCCACAATTAATTAGAAATACTTTGGGTTCAAAATAGTCTTAGTAGAAAGCTTATTTGGAAAATGAATGTAACTTTTTTTTTTTTTGGAACTGGGGATTGAACTCAGGACCTTGTATTTGCCAGGCAAGTGCTTATTCTATTGAGCTATCTCCCCAGCCCCCGAAGAGTTTTTTTTTTTTTTTTTTTTTTGGTACTGGGCATTGAACTCAGGACTGTGCGTTTGCCAGGCAAGTGCTTATTTTACTGAACTATTCTCTGGCCCCTCATTTTTTTTATTTACAATGTTCAAATTTCTTTTTAAAATTGTTTCATCTTTTCGAGACTGGGTTTCATTATGCAGGTCAGGCTAGCCTTGAGCTCCACTTTCAGCCCAGCCTGGTGTTGAACTGACAACAATCTTCCTGCCTCAGCCTACTGAGTGCTGGAATTATAGGTGTGTACCACCATGTCCAGCTCAAATTTCTTTATTTTTAGAAATAAAATCAGATGATTTATTTGAAGGCAGGGAAAAGAGGAAGGAAGTGAGAGGGTGCGAGGGGGAGGTGGAGAGAGACAGAAAGAGAGAAGTAGGGACAGAGAAAGAAGCTACAAGTCATGAGATACCTAACACTCATTAGATGGCTATCAAAAAGATGGACAATACTGAATTACTAAAGCATTACTGAATATGTGGAAAATGCAAATCCCATATATAGTGCTGGAGGGGATGTAAAATGGTGCAGCGACCTTGAAAACCAGTAGGGTAGCTCCCCAAGAGGGCACAATAGTTACCATATAAGTAAGCAATTCTATACATGGAGCATAGTGAAAAGAACTGAAAATATATCTACAAAGCTTCTAATTGGATGTTCAGAGTAGTATTAGCATAACGAAAGTGGAAGCTGGGAGCAGTGGTGCATGTCTGCAGTCCCAGCACTCGGGAGGCTGAGGCAGGATGATCATTAAGAGTTTGAGACCAGCCTGGGCTACATAGTGAGTTCAAGGTTGGGCTGAGCTACATAGTGAGATCCTGCTTCAAAATACCACAAAAAACAAAACAACAACAACAAAAAAAAAAACAACTAAAAATGATACACTGAGGCCAGATGTGCGGCAGCACACACCTGGAATATTAGTACTTGGGAAACTAAGGCAAGAGGATTGCTGCAAATTCGAGGCCAGCCTGGGATACCTAGTGAGTTCAAGTCCACCCTGACCTGTCTGAACCAATGCCCGCCCCCCCACCCTGAAAAAGAGGGGAAAACAACTCGCAAATCTCTCAGCCAAAGATGGATCAAAAAAATGTGGTGTGGTTCAACAAAATAGATCAACATGTTGGAAGATTATTGAGCAATTAAAAGGGAACGGCGTATTGACGCATGATAATGTACCTGTGGGCACACTGATGATAAAGTTCAAACCATTAAGCTAAGTGCAAAGCGAGACACAATAGGCCACATACTGCAAGATTCTATTTTTACGAAATCTCCAGAACAGGCAAATCAATTGAGACAGAAGGTAGATTAGTGGTTGCCATTAAAAGCTTCTTAGCATTTCTAGGAAAATTGACTGAAAGTAAACCTTGGTTACTTTCCTTTTGCATTTAATTAGTCCCTTGTGAATTTGTACACGTACATAATACACCTTAATTCTTTTTTTTATTTATGTATATGACTTGGTATAGAGTTTCACTATGCAGCCCGAATTCATAGTGATCCTCCTGTTTTTAGCCTCCCCAGTGCTGGGATTACAGGCATGCAGCACCATGCCTGGACTCAGTCGCTGGCTCAGTGTGTCCCAGGGGTGGGCCAGCGCACATCTTAATTTTTTTTCACCTCTTTTCTTCCCTTCCCTGCCCCTCCATCTCTTGGCCCACTTCCCTTCTAGAAAGACTTCTCTCTATTTCAAATAGGGTGAATTATGTGGTACAGGAATTATGTTTCAGTTACAAACATGAATGTGTGTGAGACACACATATGTAAAATTCAAACATTACAGATATACTTAGAAATAAAATTTTCCAGCCAGGTTTGGTGGCGCACACCTGTAATCCCAGCAATTGGGAGGCTGAGGCATGAGGATTGGTGCATGTTTGAGATTAGCCTGGGATACGAAAGTGAGCTCAAGGCCAGCCTGAACTGCATAGCAGAGACCCTGTCTCCAAAAGAAAAAAAAAAAAAAAGAAAGAAAAGAAATAAAATTTTCTGGGCCGGCGAGATGGTTCAGTGGTCTAAAGTGCCTGCTTAGGAAAGCTCAGGCAACTGCAGGGACTGCAGTTCGATCCCCGGCACCACATGCTGCGCCAGCGCCACCACCAGGGCAGGCTGAGCCAACCATAAAATAAGTAAATAAAAAAACAAACAAACAAACAAGCAAACAAATAAATAAAATAAAGAAACAAAAAGACAAACAAACAAAACAACAACAACAACAACAAACAAAACAATAAAAAAACTTTATTTATTTATGTTATGGCCGGCTCAGCCTGCCCTAGGGCTGGGGCTAGTGCAGTATGTGGTGCCAGGGATCAAACCTTGGTCCCTTGCAGTTGCCTAAGCCTGCCTAAGCAGGCACTTTAGACCACTGAGCCACCTCACTAGTCCCTGGAAGAAACAATTTTCAAACTGACTTCTTTTTGTTTGTTTGTTGAGACAGGGTCTCGCTACGCAGTTCAGACTCTGTAGCCCAGGCTGGCCTTGGACTCACAGGGATGCTCCTGCTTCAGCCTCCCAAGTGTTGGGATTCCAGGCATGCACCACTGTGCCTGGTTCTCAACTGGCTTCTTAAGGAATATAGATCAAGTCATAAAGATTAAAAGCTGATACCTTGACCACATAATGTTTAAATTTTTTCTATATGAAAAAACAATATCAATAAATAGACTAGGAAAAAATATAGGCAATATTGCAAGAAAGGTTTA
>PVKN010032446.1:0-12257 GCA_004027915.1 Capromys pilorides
AGAGGAAATAGTCAATTATGGATGAGGTCTAAGGTGGGGACAGTGAATTTCACAATTGGAGAAAATTGCCCTCTTCTAAATCAGGCAAAGGTCAAGAGATGTGCTGGTAGATATGAGTTTAAATGTGAAAAGGTGAAAAGTGAGGATCTCTGTTTGCTCAATCAAGGTATCTGTTGGTAAATGAGCATGAAAAGAGGGGCTAGAAATCTTGGCAAATGATGTAGAAGTTTTTAAAAAGCTGTTATGGGACGTAAGAAAGGGAGCTGAGAAGCACTGAGTGAAAATAATTATTCAGTAGCTTTAAAGGCTTCACGGATATTTAAAAATACATTTATAACAAAGGTTATTATTTTCATAATTTTCTTGAGCATCATAAATCAAAGAAAGGCTTGTTGGATCACTCAGTACAGTGGATTCAGTAAATCAAATAAATGCTAAGCATGCAAGTGGTGTGGAAATTGAGCTATTTGTATTTTTGAGTTGAAGACAGTGAGTTTTCTGGGTATGCTAGGTAGAAAGAACAGCTAGAATGGTGCAAAAGATTAGAGGGACCAAGAAGAACAAAATTGGTCAGGGTAAAATACAAAGGATAGATAAGATTGAGATGGAGGGGATATGAAGCTTTCAAGACTGGGGCAGGGCACCAGTCCAGGAAATGATGACAAGGACTGTGTGAGCATGGGCAAAGAAAAGAGACTGCAGGAAAACTCACTTAACAGACATTTGGAGGGGAGAAAGAGTGAATTCTGGGGTATGTGAGTTCATGAAAAATTTCATTGAATAATGACATTTGAATGAATCTTCCTTTAACAATGGTTCAGATTTTTGAGATAATGCACATTAGTTCACTTGAACAAATGATCTGGACATTTAGATTGTACTAAAGGAAATGCTATTTTTAATAGGTCCAAGTGATTAATTTTGCAACCTAATAGCTTAGATAATCATACCAGCAGCAGCCTACTAGTGTTATCTATTGGTTTATTACTAGTATCATGGCTCTTTCCATCTTGCTACACACCTGGAATCCATGAAACTGGCACTTGACTCTTTAATATTTATCTGTGGAAAGCTAGAAAATTAAAATATAAAAAATATTCTTCCCAAAAAAGTATTATTTCTGTTATCTGTTGAAATTTCCATTAACACTATAGGGAATACATTTACATGGGATTATCTAGCTTAAGATAAAAGGTAGAAACCACTGTGTTCATATGAAATTTCTTCTTTTTTTTGGCCAGCTCAGCCCACCCTAAGGGTGGGACTGGTGTGGCATGTGGTGAACCATGGTTCCCCTGTGCCTGTCTAAGCTTGCCCAAGCAGGTGCTTTATACCACTGAGCTATCTTGCTGGCCCCTGTTCTAATATGAACTCTTCATTGTTTGTTTGTCTTGACACCACTGTGTTCATGAGTTTAATGAGCATGTGCATAGAGGGTAGGTTACTTGTTTCAGATCACAGAGCTAATAATCAAGGCTACAGGTTTTGATCCTATGGACTTCAGCTGAAATGCATTTATACTTAACTGTGTAGAGAGTTTCTTGTTGCAAGACAAGATGATATACTACCTGATGGTCCATATTCTTTTTGTTTCTTTCCCAATACAAAGTCAGGAGTGAAATGAATGTATTCTGCTTTTGCTCCACATTCTGAGACCTGCTTGGTATATGGTACATCTAGGCCTGGGAGGGTCAGTGGTGCAACTATAACGTCAGCCTGAGGCTGTTGAAAAGGATTGTGAAAGCATCAAAAATTGAAATGATAGTACTTAGTCTAAAAAACTGTGGAATAACAAACTAAGGTTAACATTAGAAAGTGTAGAAAACATTTTGAAGAGAAGCCATTGACACATGCTTGTAGCTTTCATGTTTTGGCCTCCTGTAATGAGGATTTTCCTTCCGGCTGTTAGGAATTAATATAGACACAGTTCTGAAAAAAAAATCTTTTTTCTGTGGCTTCAAACAGGTTAAGTAGAGGCTGTGGTCACCATGTCCTATTATCAAAAGGCAAAAGTATGTGAAGACAACCAACTGGAAGTGGACTGAAGGAGTAGCTTCAGATGTTTTACACCTGCAGAAATTAATACCAAAGCAAATGACTAGTGAGTAGGTTCTCTGTCTGCAATCACAGCTCAATTATTTGTCAGTTTCAAATTACTGCTTCATCATGCACATCAGAAGTCATCTACAGCCCACACCAAAAGGCAGGTGCCTTGGAATTGTTTAATACAATTAAACACATGGAATTTGGACTCATCTAGGCCTCGTTCTAACCCTGACTCTATTTCTGACATTAAACCTTGACTGGTTAATATGACTGTTGTTATATTCACTTTCATTGTCTCTTAAATAGATAATTGATGCTTACTTTTAAGGTTATTACAAATGTGGAATGACTTGGACACTGCTCTACACATAGACATCTAATGGACTTGGTTTATATCATTATCATTTGTACAAAATCTCAAGAGAGGGCAGTCTTAGTTAATGCAAGCTGAGGAGCACTGTCTTCAGAATTTGGTTAGAGAAGCCTCTGAATTATATACATTACAACAGAGAGCAGCTGGGTTGGGAGCCTGAGATTGGATGGTAGGTGCTTGAAAAGTTGTTAGAGATAGACCTTATTTCTCTGGTAGACAAGCTGAAAAAATGATATCTTGTTGTATTGTTCAGCATTTTGAAGCCTAAAGATATAATAATGGCCTGTTGATCTGGTCCACATGATCCAACACAGTGAATATTAGAGGAAGTTTTGATGCTAGATGTCAGTCTCTTCATTTTGCTAGTAACACTCCTAGCCACACTACTGTTTCTTCAGTACAGGTTCTGTTCCATGATGCTTGCTGACCTAATAGAAGCCTATAATAGAATAGTTCTTCTGCAGGAAGTTAAAGGTTATTCCCTGTTTTCTTGAAGATAAATAATTAAATACGCTGACTTGTATTACTGAAAAGGTCAGCAACATAATTTATTACAGTATCATATGATCACTTAGAAGTCCAGGGTTCAGAGAATGGAAGATGGAGAAGACTGGCTGGGACCTTGGAAAATCATGTTAGAATGTTCCAGGGATAGGTTGGGGTCACTTCATTTCTGACTAAGGAATCTTTGTTGCTAAGCATTCTTCTTCTTTTCAAATTAAGGAAACTTTATGTCTCAATAGGTTGTCACCTTCTTTTTGAAGTGATGCTTTGTGTGTTGTGAAACATGGGTATATTTGGTAATCTGAACTGAGATATAAATTAGAAATGATTATTTGAGGCTGTGCATTTTGTAAGTCCTAGGGATTCCATTTACTTTGAAATCACCAAATTGATGTTTCCAGATCACAGACCCTTTTTCAGATGACTGATTCCTTAGGGTACACCTAGCTGGCTGATAATTTTTCTCTTTGGGTTTCCTGCAAAATTCTTAACTATTTCTTCTAAATTCTTTCTCAGAATTCCTAGTTGGATCAAAGGAGATTGAGATACCAAGGTTTACAAAAGTAAATTCTTTCAAATTATAAAGAAATATCGGCGATAAGGAAAATTAAAATCAAGTCTTTTAAATCATAGACTATGATCCAGTTAATCATAATTTCTATCTAATTAGGTAACTCCCCTAGAAGTGAAGATGAAGTATTGACTCACTAGTGTTACACAGAATTGTTTTTCATGTTTTATCAAAGCCAGGACACAAAGAGAAATGGGAGTCTGTTAGTATTCAGGATGTGTGTGCTTCACTATTACAAAATTTCTGATGCCACCTCTGTTAATCAGTTTTTTCCTTTTTCTGATATAGTGACCAATACCTGAGATAGTAAAATTCTACTTTTAAAAATTATTTTTCTAGATTCATTTTACTATTTCATAGCAGTTTATTAGTGCTCCATGTCTGGCACATCCTCTTATCATCTGTCTTCTCTCCATAACATTTGTAAATAAACATGAGAGAATATCTCATGTTATTTATTTGATTTTTCTTAAAGATTAAAGTTGTTGCCAGGGAGATAGCTCAGGGGCACAAGTGCCTACCTGTCAAGTGCAAGGTCCTGAGTTCGATCCCTGGTTCTGAAAAAAAAAAATTAAAGTGGTGAGCTACGAAAATATTATTTATTTTGGTACCAAAAATCAAACTCATGACCTTATGTTTGCCAGGCAGGCACTGTGCTGCTCATCTATATTCCTCGCCCAATAGTCAAATTCTAAAGATAAAAGTTTTAGTTTCACTAACAGTTTTGGAGGCTCCAGTCCATAATCAGTTATGCCTGTTGCTTTTTTTTTCAGGATCAGGGTTCGAACTCATGACCTTGCACTTGACAGGAAGGCACTTGTTCCATGGAGCTATCTTCCCTATGCCTGTTGCTTTGGACCTGATATCATGGTGGTATTTCCTGGGATGTAGTAATCCCATTCACTTTGTTGCTAGGGAACAAAAGAAAATGGTGGAACCCCACTATCCCTTCAAGGACATGCTCCCATGACCTAAACATCTTTCATTAGATTTAGTCTGTCTCTCTCTCTTTTCCCCTGGAGGAAGGCAGGAGATCAGTACCACTGACCCACTTGAGGTCTTCTTTTCTTCCTGTTGAGAACTGTGGGTTGTAAGCAAATGTCTCTTGGACTGGACTGTATTATTATTATTATTATTATTATTATTATTATTATTAATTTGAGCTCCATTCTGCTTGCCCATCTTTTGACTTGTAAATCAGGCTTGATTTTTGTTGTAAGAGTCAATAACCTTGGGGTGTAAAAGTGCCATGGCAAAAGTGGGAGTAGAGACAGAAACAAGACTAGGTTCTGAAGAGAGGCCTCTGTTGTATGTTATGAGTAGGTGCCGAAAGAAACAATGAGGAGACCAAATGAAGGTAGTTCAGAGGACTCACTGAGATCCATCCCTCAGTGAGCAAAGAACCCCAAAAGCAACTCAGCTTTATTTGGGGCTAGTGAACGTGATCTCATGCATAATCACTTTAGTAAAGGAGACCCATGTGCATAGTCACGAACATGACCATGATCTCTATTGACCTCCACCTTTTCCCCATTACTAGGTTCATACAGATGTTAACTATTAACATTCCAAGTAAGAGAGAAAGCAACAGACAGCCCACAGGTGAAGCTGCTATCTATTACCTGGATTCCCAACTTTCTGAGATTCCCCTATCCCAGCTTTCCAGGATTTTCAGTAACAGATCACAGCTGTCCCTGGGCTTTGTTCATTGCCAGATATCTGGCTGGGTCAGGTAGTAAGTAGCAATTACCAAAGGGAGTGTGAACTTCAACCTGTGGAAATCCACAGGGATTTGTTGTTCTGTTTCCTTTGTCCTATTTGCTTATGTAAGAAAGTAATACTGACTGAGTTGGTTAAAGGGATCTATCTCAGAGAGAAAATGACAGTTCGATTGGTGGCCAATACTAGAGTGCTCACCAACAATAAATAAGACTCTGGCAGAGGACGAGATGGTCATGGAAATGGATTAGTTAGCATTAGTTCAACCACTGACTTCTAGAAAATGTGCATGAAACAAGGTCCACTTATGAAATATATCACATGACCCAACTCTGTGGCGCTTTCCCCTTAGTCCTTTATTGTAACAGTGATAATGGCAACCCCATGGTGCTTTATGCCACTCTATTTTAGATTAGTTCTGCTTTGCAAGTTGCCCTTTGCAAAATTATTCTTTGCTCTTTCCATTTGCTCCATGCTGTAAATTCTAAAGGAAATGACCTTTATATGACTGAGACAATAATAACTGGAGTCAACTATAGTATTGCAGAAAAAGCAGCTAAATATCCACCCCCCAAACTCCTATATCAGTTAGTAGACTCCAAGGTGTTGAATATACTTTACAAAATATGGCAATATCTTACTAAAGATGATTTGGAATTATAATGGGTTATGTGAAATGTTCCACAGAAGCAACACTGTCCTTTAAGAAGTATACGTACAAATCAGTCAAATTAGGACTACTAACTGATGTTCTAAAGCTCCTACAATGATTTAAACATTTTTTTATTGCTTTGTTAAACAAAACCATTTACAAGCTTGCTTTGATAACTTTTGGTAAAAAATGAGGTTTGACTATGGAAAGAAAAATAGTGTTTCTTGAGAAAAACTTCAGCACCTTTGTTATTAGATTGTAGCCCTATTGGCTGCTTTCAGGTTGTCGCTATCACCTTGTAGAGAGGCCTGGGGCCTAAAGTTTTCAAGTTTTTCCAGTGTTCAGCTTAACATTATCTGCTCACTTCATCAGAATATGCATTCCAATGTTACCTGAGTTTAGAATTATAAAAAGCAAATTGTGATCTTTAAACTGAATTTATAAGTTCTTTTTCTACATTATCTACGTCATCTATAAAGAACATGTGCTTCTGGGCATAGTGGTACATGTACCTTGTAATCCCAGCACATGTACCAACTCCCCACAATGAATGTAATCATTACATATTGTAGTGATATGCTAAAAAATGCAAAGTTCAAATAAAATGAGTCAAAGGCTTACTTACAGATGATGAACTGAGGCTCAGGGAGGCCCTGGACCTCGTCTCCGATCTTGTAGGGGGACAAGGTGGGATGAGGTGGAACCCTATGCAGGACCCCATCTCTCTGTGTTGCTCCCACACAGTCCTTGCTTCACAATGCTGCTTCTAAACTTCCTGTGGCATCTTTACAAATACATTTCTGCAGTAATCATTTGCTATTAATTTTGTTCTTCATAACTCAAGAAGTCCCCTTACCTTTAGTTGTTCAATTATGTCTCCATCTTCTGGCACATCAGGATCTATAGCAATGATGACGTCATTATAGCCATTGTCCTTCAGCTGCACCAGGGAAGCATTTGAGCCCTGGAGCCTTATAATGTATAAGATTAAGAGGGAAGCCAGGGCCCTGAATAACTCCATTTCTGTTCTGTAGTTCTTCCTGGTTTGAATGGTGGCTTGTCAGGCTTTTCTTTCACCTTTTCTTGGCTTTTTCTCACACCCATAAATACCATATCAGCATGGGCTGATTATGGATACTGACTGAATAAAGGTTGCCCTCACTTATGTCAGAACACACAGGCCTTCAGTATACACAGCTGCTTTATTGTACCTCACTGTAGAAGTAAAGAGGCACACTAAAAATCAGAACTTCTTATAAAGTGTGCTGTATTAGTTGTGGAGCTGGGGATCGAACCCCTGCCTTAAGGATGGGTACAGGGTAGTTGTGGAACATAATTTGTTATTTTGTTTTCCTTTTGAGTTGCAAGAGATAGTTAGATAATCCTTAAAAAATATGATATTTATATTACTATACTAAAATAAAATTTCTGGCTATAATGCTTTTAAAAATCTATTATCTTATAGTAAATAATTATATTTTAAAATAAAAGTCTTACACACAAAATATGAATGTATGAATAAAAACATACAACTGAAGCCAAGAGTGGTGGTACAGAGCTGTAATCCCAGCATTTTAGGAGTCTGAGGCAAGAGGAGCACAAATTTGAGCCCAGCCTGGGTAACCTAGCAACTTTATGAGACCCTACCTCAAAAGCAAAAAAGGTCCGGACAGTGTTTGGGATGTACCTAATAGTGATAGAGTATTGACTATAAAAGCTCATGATTTACTATAATGGCAGTCAACAAAATAAAACTTATAATGTAGATGAACCTCACGTAAATCTGGGTAAGAGATAGCAGTCACGTGGGAGTATGTCACATGATTCTGGCTATAGAAAGTACATAAACAAACAAACATAATATATACCATCAGAGTCATGACAGTGGTTACCTTGAGGGAGAGAATGACTATAAGGAAAATAGATGTGAATTTGAGGTGCTGGTAATGTTTTCTTCTTTTTACTGATGCCAGGTATACAAATATGTGGTTCATAACAATTCATTTCACAATTGACAGAAAAGAAAACTTACATGCAATGAACTCTAGAACAGAGAGTAAAAAAGGGTACTATAAGCAAGATTTTATTTGACATAAATGCCTCCATACAGGTTGAAATCCATAAAATAATAGTTCATTCTTCTCATCTTATAATTCATTCAACATCTACTTATTCAGAATTTACTATGTGCCAGGCTGAATTTCTGTTGATAAAGAGAACTTTTCTCATTAGTGCCAAGATATAGAGAATAGGACCACAGTAATACAGTAGGAAGAAGAAACTTTTTATATAATTTGAATTAGTCTAAACAGAAGTTGAAGGTGCCAAAGTACAAAAATCCCCCCCCCCCCCACAATGAAAAAGAAGTCTACTTGGCTTTTACTTGTGATTCTAGAATCAGGCAACACCTTGTTATATAAACTAAACTGAGTGTTCCTACAAAAACCACAAAGTGATTGGTTCTGTGAGGTTGGGTCAAGGAAACACAGCTTGAAAAATCAGGTTGATTAACAGGGAGTCACTGCAAGTCCTTTTTCTTGTGAGGATTAAAGCAGAAGAGACTTCTCTATAGATGGTGTTCGTTTTGTCAGTTGCTGTGAATCTAGAAAAGCTGATCTTTTGGGGGTTTACCTGCTTCACTTAGTACATGTGACTCCATGTTGATTTGATCTGGTCTTCTGGGGCCTAGTTAAAGAAAGTCCAATTGGTGTCCCAATTGCATGCTCCATAGCTTTGTTTACAGGCTAGTTGGAAGATTAACCATGAGGAGACATTTGAGCAAAAAGTTTGTTGCAGCATGTCGAGGATATAGTTCAGAGTCCTTCAAGTTAGATGATATGACTTGGCATTTCTGTCTAGAACTATATTAGCCCCCTTCTGTAATTTACACCAAGATTATTGGATAATTACTGGTTCCTTTTTTCAGCTCTCAGACTAATAACCACTTGAGAGAAGACAGGCTTCATTGCTCTTACTTAAAACATATTTCCTTATTGAGCAAGGCAATGGCATTGGGGCTATAATGCTAAGTAATGGACTATTTTCTGCCCTTAAGAATCTCACTAGGTGTAGGAAAATAAGGAAAAGTAGATGACAATTATGATACAGACAGCTAAAGTGAACCTCAGGGATAAGAATTAAATGAGGTTAGAGGTGATCAGGAAAAATGGAGTCTCATATGGAATGAGAGGAATTGTGGGACCCAAGAGTGGAGAGGTGAGCAGGAACAAGGATTTGAAAGGCATCATTTGTGATATCAAAGTGCTGGGAGCTTACTCACTGTGAAGAAGAGTCAACACTAGGATTTAGAAAGCTGAGTGAGAGGCTCAGCTTCATGCTTTAAGAAGATGTTGGTTTGAAAGTGAATAGAGCTTGGAAACAGAGTTGGATTGCACACCTAAGAACTTTTCTGTGACTCAGAAAAATAACTTGCAAATCAGAACAGTGTGCCCCCTCTGGGTGCCCACGTGATCAGATAGGGTCCCTTTACCCTGATACTGACAGCTGAGCGGGACTACATTTCAGCCCACACTCCTAGATCCTTGAGCTTTCTAGCAGGGCGTGGGCACCTCCTACACAAGGTTCACAATGGCTCTCTCTGGAGAAGGACTTTGTGAAGAACACACATAAGAGATGCTGAGGGCATGAAGTAAGAGAGAGACAGGTTGAGGGCTTTTTAAGACATTGAGAATTTTCAAGAGCTGGTCAGCAACTGGATATAGTGGGAGTGGAAGTGAGAGAATAAGTGTCTCTGTGTTTGCATAAGCCAATTCCATTGCTGCCATCGCTTTTGGGTATTCAAATTGTCTTGATTTGATAATTAAGACCCAGAGCTATTCTTTGCAAAACTTCAGCCTCTGAGCTGAAGTTTTCTTTTCCTATAAGTCAGGGTAGATTTATGTCTTTAGAGGCGTGAACTGGGAGAAGAGAAGGTGTATGATCTATCTCTTTTTTCTTTAAATTTAGAAATTTATTATTTAATCCACAGCTTCATATATGTTTAGCTTGAAAAACAAAAACAAACAAACAAACAAAAAACACAAAATAGTGAAACCAAGATACTATTTCAAAGTCTGGGCTCTTCTTCCAGCTTCCAAATACAAGAGCTCTGAACATTATACATCCTAGTTGGAAGACTAAGACAAAAAATATGAGTGGAGTCATGACATTTCAGAAAACAAAGATTTCATTTAACTGAAAGATCCATGCATCCTCCTGGAATGACTTAAATGCCTCTGTTAGCAGGGGGAGGAGGAAGATGGGGGCTGATGAAGAAGGAAGGAGAAGAGAAAAGAAACTCAGAACAGACTAGAATCCAGTTCCAGTGTTCTGAATCAACATCTCACACACCCATATAAACCTAGTGTTCCGAAAAACAAGCTTTCATTTTTTTGTCTCAACCTGGAGTTCAAATCCTGATTGCTTTCAGCAGCAATTCCACAGGCAACAGGCAAGATTGTGGCATTGGCAATTCCACTTATGTTTCTGTGGCACTCCAACAGTGGTCTGATTCTGGACAAGCTTGCAAACCATACAGAGTTAGAAGCAGAACTTAAAAGGGTGTGAAGACTCAAATAACAACAACAAACAGAGAGAGAGAGAGAGAGAGAGAGAGAGAGAGAGAGAGAGAGAGAGAGAGAGAGACCTCCATGGGAATACCAAGGGGCATTTAAAGAAATAAGAATGCCAACAATACTTAAATCCTTTTTTGTGGAATTTTTTTCTGGAGTAGGTTCTTCAGGTTCTGGCATGGGTTCGAGCTTGGGAACTTTCAGGATGTTACTAGTAGATGTGGCCTCTTGTACTGAAGGTTCTTTTACTTTCACTGAAGGTTCAGGGAGCTCTGGAGTTTTTCCTTCTTTTCTGGAGCAGGAGAAGGACTCAGGCTCTTGGTTCTGTGTCAGGGAGATCTAAAATGACTGCGCTTTTTCTCTCTCCTGACAGGAAGATCATGCTCTAGGGAAAGGAGATTTGGGTTTGTGTCTTCTTTGGCTTCGAGACCTCTCCCTTTTTTCCCTGCTGCTTTCTTTTTCTTCTTTGTCTCTCTTACCTTTGTCTTCATCTTGCTTTTTCATCGATGCCTATTTTTCTTGTTCAGTCTGTTTCTGTTTTGTTTCTTCTCTCTTTAGTTCTAGGAAAGCAGAAGGGAGTCCAGCGCTGTTTTCTTGTGCACTTAACAGCATGGGCGAAAGTTCTCCCATAAATTCTCTAGCATTTTTCCCATTTAAAAACCCAGTCAGGTTGATTTGCATCAGTTTGGAATCTGGATTCTTCACTTCCAGCTGGTTCAATATAAACTCAATCACAACATCATCTTTCTGTTACTTGTTTTGTTATCCAAGGCTTTATAACCTCCAAATTTACTTGGCTCCTGTTCACCATTTTTTCTAGGCATTTTGCAAATTTCAGCTGCTTCAGTAGTCTACTTTTTGTTGCTGAACGATTATCCCGTTCTGCACTTGTTCCACAGAAGAATCCCGCGTTCATCTTACTGCCTTGCTTGGAGATTGCTCTCTATCTCCCATCTATCTCTTTTAATCGCTTCTGTATTTATTTGTTTGTTTGTTTGTTTGTTTATTTATTTAGTTAAATCTCTGTGGTAGTAGGGATTGAATCCAGGGCATTCACACAAAGTTGCACTACCAATCTTTGCTCTACTCTTTGTTTTGAAGCAGGCTTTTGCTGCATCACTAGGTTGCACAGTCTGGGCTGGAACTCAGTGTTTGAGAGCTTCCATTAATTGAGCACCAACTCTTAGAATGAGGCAAAACTTCTGCCTTTCCTTAGTGGGATCTATGTAATGATTGGAGATGGATACTTTTTCCCCATTTTAAAATACTATAAAACTAACGTTTAACTGCAGCTTACCTTTGTATTAAAGTGATTCCAAAGGCTTAAGTTTTTAAGTTTTCCAATTTTTTTTCTTTCTTTTTTTGGGGCAGACTTTCCTTATGTCGCCCAGGCTAGTCTTGAACTTACTATGTAGCCCAGGTTATCCTTTAACTTGCAGCAACCCTCCATCCTCAGCCTCTGCAGTACTGGAATTACAGGTGTGGACCACTATGCCTGGCCCGTTTGCAAATCAGCAAAGTTTAAAAATGTAAAATAGTTCTTTAATATTTACTGTAAATTTTAACAATTTCTCCATAAATAGAGCTAATCTTAGCCATATGTTACTTTTTCCAATTTCTAGTACTTCTACTATGCTTTGTGTCGAAGAAAGGATTCTCGAAAAAATATTTCTTTTTTATCTTTATTTATTTTTTTAATTTTTAATAAGAAATAAAATATGGTAGTTTCAAAACACATTGGTAGTACATTCATAACAATTGATACATTGAATATTGTTGTCCTCATAGTAGTTATATAGAGCACAGGGTATAGACATGATA
>PVKN010032447.1:0-12261 GCA_004027915.1 Capromys pilorides
AATAATAATAATAATAATAATAATAACTAACAGAAAAAATCCCAGAATCTGGCAGATTCTAAGCTGAATTATACAACAAATTAACAGAAGGTTTTATCCCAATATTGAAATATTGAAAAAGAAACAATTCTAATTCATTTCTGGAGGCAAATATTGATTGATACAAAAACCAAAGACTCAACAAACAAAAGAGAGCTATAGGCTAGTCTAATGAACATAGATGCAAGAACACTCAATAAAATAATACCAAGTAGAATGCAGCAGATCATTGGGAAGATCATACACCATAACCAGGTGGGATTCATCCCAGAGCTGCAGGGATGTTTCAACATATGCAAATTTACAAATGTAATACATCGTATCAACAGAGCCAAAAACAAAAACCACGTGATCATCTCAATAGACACAGAACATCTTATGACAAACTCCAATACTCATTCATGATAAAATCCTACAGAAAACCAGAATATATAGTCTTTACCACAACCTGATAAAAGCCATCTACAATGAATCAATATTCAATATCATTCTAAATGATGATTTAAATAACGATTTCTAATCACTTAAATAATTACTTCAAATGAAAGTTCACTCTAAAATCAATTACAATACAAAAATGTGCACAATTACCACTCTTACTCAATATAGTTCTGGCATTATAACATTAGCCAGAGCAATTAGATAATAAAGAGAAATAAAAGGAATATGAATTGGAAAAGAAGAAATCAAATTATCATTATTAGCAGATAATATGATACTCTAAATAGAAGACCAACAAAACTCCAAGAAACTCCTAGAATTAGTAAACAAATTCAGTAGCACAGCAAGATACAAAGCCAACATCCAAAAATCAATAGCATTGCTCTACACAAACAACAAACTCATTGAGAGAGAAATTAGAGAAAATTCTGGACACCTTCACAAAGCATCCAGAGAAAAATACCTAGAAATTAACCTAACAGAGTAAAAGATCTATATAATAGAAGTTACAATGCTCTAAAAAACAGATATTGAAGAGGATTTCAGAAAATGGAAAGATATTCCTTGCTCATGGTTAGGAAGAAAAACGTTATAAAAATGGCTGTATTCCTAAAACTGTAATATAGATTTAATGTGATGCTGATCAAAATACCATCAGCATACCTCATGGATCTAGAGAAAACATTCCTAAAATTCATTTCAATTAAAAAATAAAACTACGCTAGAAAAAGGAGTCCTGCTCAACAAAGACAAGTCAGGAGTCATCATAATCCCTGGCTTAAAATTATACTAAAAAGTTATTGTGATAAAATCAGCATAGTACTGGCAAGAAAACAAAAGCAAGGATCAATGGAAGAGAATAAAAGACACAGGAGTAATGACAAACACACTCAGTCACCTTATCTTTGACAAAGGGACCAAACACAGTCACTGGGAAAAAGATAGACTATAATGAATGGTGCTGGAAAAGCTAGCTTTCCACATACCGACAACTAAAACTAACATCAAAATGAATTAAAGACCTAAACATTAAAATAGAAACCCTACATCTACTGGAAGAGAAAGTAGGCAGATTTTCTTGATGACACAGAGGTAGGCAAATAATTCATGAAAAAAATGAAACTACACAAGAAATACTGCAAGGAATCAACAATGGGGATCTCATCTTATTAAAAAGTGTTTGCATATCAAAAGAAGTCACTAACAGGGTGAAACGAAAAGAAAACCCACAAGTTGGAAAAAAAATCTTAACCAACAGTCACTCATATGAAAGACCTCTATTTAGACTTTATAGAGAACAAAGACTTATCAGACTCCCCCAAATTCGGAGACCCAGTTTAAAACTGGGTAGCTAAGATGAGTACACACTTCCCAGAGAAGAAATACAAATTGAAAATAAATATATGAAAAAAGGTTCAACAACACTGGTCATTCAAAGAACACAAATTAAAACAACGCCAAGATTCTATTTTGCCCTATAATAAAGAAATCAAGAAAACATGGCTATCATAAAAAAATCAACTAATAACAAATGCTAGAGAGGCTACGGAGAAAAAGGAACCCTTCTCCACTATTAATGGAGTGTAGATTGATACAACCAATGTGGAAATCAGTGTGGAGATTCCTAAAAAAACAACAACAACAAAAAAAAACAAACATAGGATTGGAGGTCCTATTCGACCCAGCTATTCCCCTTCTGGGTATTTTTCTGGAAAAATTCTAAACATCATACTACAGAGATATATATGCACCCATGTTTATAGCAGCACAACTTGTCATAACTAAATCTTGGGAACAACCTAAATGCCAGTCAATTGAGGAATGGGTAAAAAGCACTGTGATATTTTTATATAACTGAGTATTACTCAGCTGTAAAGAAAGATAAATTTGAGGCTTTCCTAGGTAAATGGATGCAACTAGAGACTCCATTCATAAGTGAAATAAATCAGATGCACATATGTAAACATCTCATTGTCTCCTTAGTGTATGAACTTGAAAGAGTAAATAAAATCTGAAAGGTAGAGTAATACAGTAAAGGGAAAGACACTGAGCAAAAGGAATAAACAATAGTGATGAAAAAAGAAAGGAAGAAAAAGTATCAGGCATATATACACATAGGATAGCTAAGACGATTGTACTGTTAATTTCTATTTTTTATGCATTTAGTACAGGGGATACAGGGTCTACAGGGTCTCACTACATAGATTAGAATCACAGTGATTCTCGTGTTTTCAGCATCCCAAGCACTGGGATTACATGTGTGTGCCACGATGCCAAGTCTCAATCTCAATCTCAGCCTGCGCCAGGGACAGGGCCAGCACAGACTGAACCTTGGCCACTGCGCTTTGCCTAAGCAGGCGCTTTAGTCCACTAAGCTATCTGACCAGTCCTTCTATTGATTTTTGGAAGGTAGCAGTTAATGCTTAAAATTTTCACTTTGGACAATTTTTCATGTTTATATCTGATAATCTGAGCAACTCTATGAAAGACAATAATGTACAATATAACAACCATCGTCAAATACCTATCATCTTTTTTTCTTAAATTGTGTTTCATTTCTAATGTCTTATCTATTATTTTTTATTCTCTTAAAATAAAAAAAATGCTTCACTGTATAAAAATATATCATTCTTATCCATTCCTCATGTGATTGGAATTTGTGCTGTTTCCAAGATTTAGCTATGATAAATTGCCCTGGTGTAGTCAGACCGATTGGTGACTGCACAACTTTAGGAAAAATACTTAGTTAACCCTCTGATGCCTCAGTTTTAAGGTATATATAATAAAAATAATAACAATATTTCCCCTGAAGAAAATTAAGAGAAACACAGTTAATGCATGATGATGTCCACAACCACAAGCTTAAATACATCTATGTGGACTGGCAATAATAGGAAAAAAAAAAAATAACATTCTTAAACACAAAAGCTGTTGCTCTCAGACACCCACATGGTCAACAGTAGCACCAGCAAACAAACTGAAAAGCAATGGAAAGTTGTCCTCCAGCTTACACTGTCAGGTCGATCTGAAATGCCTACTTGGGGACCTCACACAGTGTCCATCCTAGACCTGCACCATATGAGCGC
Organism: Capromys pilorides; assembly: GCA_004027915.1. Lineage (NCBI taxonomy): Eukaryota > Metazoa > Chordata > Mammalia > Rodentia > Capromyidae > Capromys > Capromys pilorides. Next base: position 3,567 of record PVKN010032447.1, read on the forward strand.
ACAGGGTCCCATTCCCAGAAGGGCCATGCCATTGCACCCACAGCCAGAGTACACGTTTAGCTTGAAATAATGAAGCTCTTTGAATCTGTGTTTTCTACATGAGTCAACAGGATAACACAACTTGACTGAGAGCCGTGGTTCACGTATGGTCCCATCTCTGGCTACCTCCCTCCAGGGCCCTCACTAAGCTGAAGGGAGTGGGCTGCAGGGAAGAGGGCAGGAGGCACCCATGCAGGGGCACCAGCCTGGGCTGGAGGGGCCACAGCTGTCTAGATGGGTGGCTTGCTGCAGTGCTTTTGCCCCTGTGCCCACTCAGGTACCAACGATTTTCAGATTATCCGGGCATTGGCCACACGCAGTTTGAGGTGGGAGCCTGCAGGAAGGGGGGCTGGCTTTCCCATCCTGCCTGGATGCCCTCTCCCCTTTCACATTTTCATTTCGCTTCAGTCTTACAAATCGTGTGACCTGGCTGTTCTTTGTTGAGACAGCAACAAAATACCAACAGAGGAGAAGCGTCTGGTTGACACGCATCAACTTTTAAAATATAAATGCAAGCTACTCCCAACTTAGATTAATTATTTCCTCATAACATGACATTGAGATCAGTAACAAAGTGACTTCAAGGCTAAGGAAAAGGTTTTTACCTAGAGTAGAGCCAAGGAAATGAAAAAATACCATTTGTTTACAAAATGGGATGGGGGACTGGTCTCTTTCTGTTTCACCCTATTAAAATCTTGTACCATATCTCCTCCTCCTCCCTCATTCAACCAGTCAAGGAAGTAAATTGTGAGAAACAGGCAGCTTCTAGATGCAGGCACGCAAAGACAAGCCATGAACGAGGTGGGGAGTAAGATCAGGAGGAATAACAGTAGCTACCATACTATTTGAGTACCTTCTGGCTAATAATTGATGCTCACAGCTCTGTTTAAAAGGATTTTCATGCCTCTTTTTTAAGTGTTTGGCACTTAACAGCTAGGCTGTATTATAAGCATTTTCCATATTTAACAATTTAATTCTTACAAGTGATTAGAAGTAAAGTGTAACATCGATGTATTTTAGAGATACAAATTGAAACATGGAGAATTTTAATAACTTGCCACTCCACGCAACTGAGTGATGAAGGCTGATTTCAGGCAGATAATTACAACAGCATGATAAATGCAGGAGCCCGGGAGAAGGAAAGATCCACAAGCAAGAATTTAAATAAACCAGGCAATGATAGGTAGTGTTGATAAGTACTTTTAAAAATAATTCATGGCTTATACTGAAAACTGCACTATCCAGTATTCTAAACATTATTTTTAGAGGAAAATTCTCCCTGGGTCAAAGCACTGATTGAAAATGAATACTCTGAAAATGAAATCCATCTAGCTGCTTATGACAAGCTGAGTTAACCACTTGGTTTGCTTATCTGAAAAACAGAAGAACAGACTGATAGGTGCAGCACGTGTGTGGCATTTGCATGCCATTCCCCATCCCTGAGCCAGAAAAGACAGAAATATTGGCTGCAGTCTCTTGCACATTTTCTTCTGTTGCCCTTGACAGCATCCTACTCTGCAGTAGATGCTCTCTACTGCAGAACCTCAAGGCACCACAATCCTCCTCTGCAGGGCTCCGGTCACCTGTGAACTAGAGGAGCTGTGCAGTGCTACCTGAATGCAGGATATTAAGATTACAGAGTCCCTAGAAGCATCCTTTGGGATGCTTTTTAACTCAGAAAAAGGAATCACCTTTGATAGATGAATTTATGGAGAGTTCTGGAGAGACTGGAATAAAATGGCCTGTGACAGCACTGTGTGAAAAGGTTAGTTCTATATTACATGCTATCCTTTGAGTCAATCCTCATTATCTGTAAAGCATAACTGACATCTACAATATCAGCTCCATAATGCTGTCTACCAATCACTACTAGCAGAATATAGAACTTTCCTCTATCTTCAAATCCTTACAAATACATAAAAAGAGAGTAGGCCAAGTGATTTTCTCTATTTTAACACTTTCATAGACCATGTAGACAATAGCCAAGGTTTAATCCAAACATATTTGGTTTTAAAACAATGAATGATGAATGACTAAGGTAAATACATTGCCCAAATGGAGCTAGGTAGGATTATTAAACTGAATCACCATCATGACAATCAACGTGATCATGTCATAAAGTTTCACAAAGCTCTCCTGGCAATGGCTGAAGGGTGACACCAGTGCTGTCATACATAGATTTCACATCATGTTACACACTTAATGAATATTTTTATTGGAGAAAAAGCAGCAGAATACTATAATATAACAGGGCCAATAAAGGTCTTTCTGAGGTGAACATGTATATATCAGCTTCTTAACCAGATGTCTCATGCAGTGACACATCTAATAGATAACTAACTTTTTCCTGAAGCAGCAGTTCTAGCGAGACTTTCTGGAACTAAGTTGCCCTCAGTAGTTCCATGTGGAAGGATTAGTTCTATATTATGTGCTATTCTTCTAGTCAATCCTCATTAGCTGTAGAGTATAAGGGAACATCTATAACATCAGCACCATGATGCAGTCTGCCTAAGAAGACCTTTCTTTTTGACAGCCATGGTTATTCAAAATTGGACCTGGTCATCCTCACAAGTCTCCTCTTCACATTTTCTCCTTTATCTCAATGATACTTTTCTCTTTGTCACTAGCACTATTGGCTCCTTCTACCTCCCAGTATCATCTCATGCCTGATCTTTGTAGGTGAAATAACTTCCACTTCTAATTAGTCCTCTTTTTCTAAGACTGATAACTTACTCAAAAGGCCCTGCCTTTGCTTTGATGTGACCGTTCTTAGGACCAACAGTGGCAGTGTGTGACACTCCCTAACACTTTAGCTTGTTGATCACAAGGCCTGGGCTTCAGCCCCCAATTACTTCACCAATTCACCGAAGCAACTGTCTCGTTATGTAATCTGCAAAGTAAGAGTCCTGGATTAGCAGAGCCTCAAGATTCCTACCTGGGGGCCGGCAAGATGGCTCAGCGGTCTAGAGCACCTGCTCAGGAAAGGTTAGGCAACCGCAGGGACCATGGTTTGGTCCCCAGCACCACAGGCTGAGCCGGCCATAACACAAATAAATAAATAAAGTTAAAAAAAAAAAGATTCCTACTTAGCACAACAACGAATCTCTTGTCGTAAAATTCATGATCCATTGTAACCTGGCTATTCAAACCCACATAGAAATATCTCCAAAGCAAACTTTCCCACTCTCAGCTACTGTTTGTTTCATTAATTCCTTCCTCTCAGATGACAGAACCTTCCACCTCTTACCTAAATGTTCCTAAACAGAAGAGTTAACATGAGAATATTTTCTTCTTCATTCTTTTCTGACATTTTTCAAGTTCTCTGCAGTCAATATGTAGGTAGTAAATGTTCAGGGGAGAAAAAAGAAACTTCCCAAACCAGAACCTCAAAGCAGACTTTATAAACGATGCCTAACCTAGTAATCTTCAGTAATGCATCCTCTTTATCTTTCTATTTGCTGTAATGACTTTTGTTAACTTTTTAAACCTATTTGATACTCAATATTGCAAAATACAAAAATAAAAAAAAATTAAAACTTTGTATGTAAGCTGTGGCTCCAACGTAAAGAATTGGTACCTTTTTATAATAGTTGTCTCAGGTGTATGGTCTCTCACTTATTAGCATCCAACTGAAGTGGATAATGTATCTCATTAATGTGGGTATGATGAAGCACTTAATACATTAATGTATTTGCTCCCCATTCTCTAAAAGCTCTGCTTGTTTTTAAACATCAAAATACATTATTTTATGATTATCAGGTTAACTAGAGAAACAGCAGCCCGGAAAGTGGCAAGCAGTAGAATGCTAATTTGGTGAGTGTCTGCCAAATATCCTCCCTGGCCCCACTGGTCATCAGCACACAGAAAGAAGAAATCAATGGTATAGAGACACTATCCTCTCTCCAGAACCTTCAGCAACTGACTGACTAAATAGGACAAAAAGAAAAACCAGTAGTGCCTCTTATTGACTAAAGGATAGATTAGAAGGGCCAGCCAAATAGCTCAGCAGATGCATGGGCCAGGGATTTAATCCTCGAGCCTGCCGTGCTGGCCCCACTTCCAGGACATGTGGAGATGGCAACTGACAATGGGCATGATGGCATGTGTCTATAATCCCAGCTCTTGGAAGGCTGTAAATAGGCGTATCCCTATGAATCCAATCTACTAGCGAGACCTTGAACACCCTGTAGACCCTTCCCTAAAATACAAAAAAAAAAAAAAAACATACTAAGAAGAACACAGAATTTGCTACCACAAAATGCCTGTTTCAAATCCTGCCACTTAATAGCTCATACTCAGAATCTATCTCATCAGCTCTCAACTTCAGGTGCCTTACCAGTAAATGGCAGCATCCTCATACCAGCTGTGTCTACTGTTCAGGAATACTGTAGCTCAGATCCTACAACAATGTAAAAGTGTTTTGAAAACTGCAAAATACAAATTAAGGTGCTATGGCAGCATTACTTATAAATCAAATGCTCAACAATTTTATCATCAAATAAATAAGTCTATTGGAAAATTAACATCCATTTTCTAAGTCTGAAGTTTTATACATCCTATTACTGTCTTTAAAAAAACCAGTAGGATACACAAAAATCTATATAATCTCAGGCAGTTAAGTGTCTGAACATTGAACATCTCTTCCTCAAGATCTCCTGGGAGAGACATTTCACAGCCTTTTTCTATTTTTCACTCTGAAACTGAACAACTCAAACAACCCAAATTAGGTATAAACAAGAAAGCTCTCATTTCTTTCATATAGAAAAAAAAAGGGAAAACATAGCCAGTACGATTAAAACACTAGATACACAATTTTAGTCAGCAACAAGCTTTATGGTAAAGACAAAATATCTAAGGTACACCTGAACTTTTCTTCTTTCAGTTCAGTTTCCTCCTATCCAGTTTGCTAGTTTTCATAATGGAAATTTGATACCTGCTAATCCAGATTATGAAAGAGCAGTCTATCTCTGCCTTCTTACCACAGTACTTCATGCATTTGCCAAACGTTATGGAAAATTCCTGAGAAAAGCAGACACTAAGATAGCTGACAGAGCTTACCCAACTTTAATCCAAAATAATCTGAAATCCACAACTTTTTTGACAATTGACATGATGGTGATATCCAAAAAGTTTCATTGGATTTCAGATTTTAGAATTGCAGATTAAGGATCCTACTCATGTAGAGTTCATGTAAATATTCCAAAATCTAAAAAACTCGAAGCTTCACTTTGAAAAACTGAAATCTGAAATCCTGAGCATGTCAGATTAGAGATTCTCAAACTACACTAGTAAATAAAAATTTAAGGCCTGTGTAATTACACTTTTAAACTCTACACCTTATGAGATTTTTTTTTGGAAGAGCTGAATACAATATAGCAACAATTCTGTTCTCATTTTTCATAGAATGTACAGTACCAATTGGTTGACTATTTATGACTATGCCTTGTGGTGTCATTGAGAAACGTAGGAAGTGGATAATCTAAATCATTCTGTGCTCCATCACTGTCCAGTATGTTTTCCCATCTAATCTCATTACATTGTCTTCCCAGCAGTACTTACTAGCAGTAGCATTTCATTGACAATTCAACATAAATTTGTTGAAATTCTTCCTTGTCTACTACCTCCCTGTACAGTAACCGCAAGGGCAGAGACTGAATTTTGTTCAGCCTTAGTTCTAAAATGCTGAGCACAGTGTCTGGCACATAGTAAGGCTCAATGATCATTTGTTGAATGAATAAATCACTCACTGTGAGTTCTTCAAGGGCCTATGTTCAGGCCTGCATAGGAAATCACCTCAGAAGATGAAACTTTCTCTCCTCCACTCTTCCGGGAACTGCATCCTGCACCTAGTAAGAACTTGGTAAATATTTAATGACTGTTACAGTGGTGATCAAGACCGTGGAAGATGTAAGAAGATAAATTAACTTCATCAAAGCAGCATATTGAAAAACACTCTTCATCATCAAGAAAACACTCGGGCTGGCGAGATGGTTCAGTGGTCTAAAGCGCTTGCTTAGGAAAGCTCAGGCAACTGCAGGGACTGCGGTTCGATCCCCGGCACCACATTCTGCACCAGCCCCACCACCAGGGCAGGCTGAGCCAGCCACAAAATAAATAAATAAAGAAACAAACAAACACAACAAGCAAACAAATAAATAAAATTTAAAAAAAAAAACCTTCAAAATATTAAGGGATTATCTTTATGGTTCGAGATTGTGAGTGATTATTTTATTCTTTATTGTCTGCTTATCAACTTTGCTTAGAGAGTCTTAGTCGTGCTTCCCTGTACCACTTGGCCTACGAAGGATTAGTTCCTGGGTAAAGAAAAACTAGTACGCTACAGTTGCTCACCTAAGAAAATGAATCTTCTGGATTTTCATTTCAGAAACCTCGAACCTTCTGCCTTTGGTCCCCTCAGTCCAAGATTTAAGACAATCGCTTGGCTCTGTTTCTTCCTGCAGAGGACAGCCACCTTGACAATGGGTCTACCGTTCGGAATCCGCTGGGTGTCTAATGAAGAAGAAGGCAGCAAGCCAAAAGTGACAACAATCTTCCACCCTGTCAAGGACACACCTGCCACGCTGGAGCTCAATATGTGTCGTCACGGCTCTGCCTAATGCCAGCTCCAGTTTTAGCTCCTATCTGGCAGAGGCAAATGTCCTTAACTGGTGAACCTGGATTTATATTCTGTTCTTGGTCAGATGTACGTGCACACACAACGACCAAAAAAATTCTGATTTTATATGAAACAATGCTTACTGCAGTCTGAGTGGAATTTGAACCGAGAAGTATTCCAAACACTGGATGAAGAAAGAACCTAAAGATGAAACGCCTTCATGTGGATGTTTGTTCACAAAACAAACCTCCTCCTTCAATCTGATCAAACTGGGCATGCCCTGGATAGATTTCACTTTCGAGTAGCAATGTTTAAAAAAATTCCATGTCTTTATGGTCTAAAATGGACCTCAAGCCAGGTGTGGTGGCACTCAGCTGTAATCTCAACATTTGGGAGGCTGAGCCAGGAGGATTGTGGTGAATTCAAAACCAATCTGAGCTATAAAATGAGTTCAAAGCCAGCCCAAACTGCTTAATGAAACTCTGTATCAAAAAGCCATTAAAGTAAATAAATGAAATTGACCTTGATGGAGTCCAGACATACAAACACATGAATAAGTGAATGTGCCTCTTACAAATACACACCCTGGTGCCCAGATTCAGGGATCCTCAGGTAGTAACTAATTGCTTCACACTACAGGAATGCAAAGATCAGCAAGATTGAAAACTGCAGATGCCGCGTTCTGTACTAGAAACCACAAGTATTATCCATACAATACTGAATGAAAAGACATTGTACTTCTAGTATTGCCATGGAGGAATACATTGACTACCCATGTAAGTATTTTTAAAGCCTGTTTCAGAAACATGTCCACCAGTTTAGGCTATGGCTCAACTCAAAAAGAAGCATCACATGTAAAAATAACCCTTTTCTAATATCAAATTTCTCTCTGAACCCTGCATCTTAAATGAAAGCAGACTCTAAGAACAGATTCCCTCATTACATTAAACAGTAAGAGCAAATGATAATACACTGAATTCTGCCTCCTTGCTCCTTACCACAAAAAGCATGATTCCCACCTCATCAGTCACGACTCTGCTTTATCAATCGGCACTCTAGCCTTGCTCTTAATAATATCAATATTTATTCATTCAGCAAGGAAAGAAAAAGAGCTGCAACAATACACAAAGTTTCAATGACTCCAGGTCTTCAAAGCTCACATTAAAGTGTCCTCCAGTCAAACCAGTCTATTCTCAAACACTAAGCTTTTATTTAGTAGACAGGCTAAGTGCAGGCATGCACTACACACTAGCAACACAACAATCAATGATGGGAGAAGATTTCTGGTGGCTGGAGAACATACCCCCCTCTCACTTTATGTTTTGCTCCTCCAGTCTCCACTCTCTGTAACATAAGGGCGGCATACTTGTCCTCCTCACCAGTATTGGCCCAGCCCTGTTCAACCTGTGTCATAGCTCAGGTGATGCAGAGATGGTAGGTAGATTGCTGAGGAGGAAACAGAGACACAGCAGGGCTTTACTCTGGAGCACGTGGGTGATGGGAAAAGAAAGAGGAGGAAAGGTAACTAACTGCCAGACATAATAACTGCAGTGACTCTATCGACCACTTCACCCTCTGAAGATACTTCAGGATCCAGTAGTTCACTTCATGTCATAAAATCTCCTATGTAAGAGCAAGAATCATTAATTTTCTAAAGATACCAACCTTATTAGTCACATCATTTTAGTGACCGTATAGTCGAAGAGGCATTTGTAGAATAAACCCCCATTTACTGAGGGCATCGTGTCATAGGGCATTGTGTATTGTGGGCAGGAACTGGGTCATGAAGAACTCAGAATACAGCCTCAAGCTGTGAGTTCAGCGGTGAACAAGGGGCCCCAGGGAGGGCCATATGTTTATCCCTCAACATGCCAAAGTTACTTAGCTTTGTCCAGAAACACATATGTGTCTTAGAAACATTATCAGTGAACTTGGTGGACTTTTCCTGAGAGTCTCAAAAAGTATTTTCTATTTTTTATTCATTTTAATGAGAAAAAAAGATAAAATAGCAATGAAACAGTTTCAAAACAAGTTAGGATG
>PVKN010032448.1:0-12260 GCA_004027915.1 Capromys pilorides
AGGGAAGAACAGGCTAAAATTTTTACATGCAAGACATAAGCCTACACTCATTACACAGGCATCAAGTCCTTAAAACCCTCTGAAGTGATTCTTTACCTTCCATGTCACCTGCCATGCTCACTGGCCTAAATCAAGCAGCCATTGTCTTCTGAGAATCCTGCATCATTTCGTATATCTTTGCCAGTTCCTTTTCTCCACTGATTCTTCTGCATATTGGCCTCTTCCTCAGCTTTCACATTCCAGTCTAAATGACACCTTTCCTGTGGAATTTTCTAAGTGCTCCTCTAGTTTTGTGACACGTGGACACATCCATTGCCCCCAAATTCAGTGCTTCCTCACAACTCCTCATCAATCTTGTCACTAATATTCTCATACTGATATTTGCTGAGCTCTCACCAAGGGCCAAGGGGTCTGCTAAGTGCTTCACAAAGCCCTGTGAGATAGTATACAATTATACCACTAATGCTATGGATTCTGATGAGGAAACTGAGACTTTGAGATTTTCAGGAGCTTGTGGGTCTGAGAGGATTGGCACAATAGTGCAACCATGCATATTTCCTCTTTCTAATGAAACTTAAGTGCATTTGGGGGCAGGGAACGAGCCATATATCTCTATGATTTCCTCAAAGCATAGTCAAGCCCAAGTTCTAGTGAAAGCAGGCAGGAGAAAGCACTCGTTTCCATCAGGAGGAGTTACCTCAGGCCATAAGCCACTCAGCAAACCCCCTGCAGCCTCCCTCCCTTCCCCACATGCAGCCCCAGTTCCAAGACTGGTCTTGGAGCTTCCTTGCTGCTTTGGGAGCTCTTGTCCTTCTCTTTTTGTAATACTAAGCTTTCCTTATGGAACTGCTACAGACAATTGAATCTGCAACACTCCTATGAGCTCTCATGGTCATAATTTAATAGTATTGCCCCCTGAAGGATTCTCTTGTCTTCTTGTGGAGATTCTGATGTTTTGCCTCAGCCTTCTCAGGATCAGGATAGAGAAAAAAAAATGCTGTAACAGCACAGGGCAGGGAACTCGCGGCATGCATGTTGGTAGTGGAGGCCTGGTGTTTCCCCCAGCTGGGCTGAGGCTCCGTGTCCCTGTCTTAAACCTACTTTTGGATCTAGCTTCTCCCAAGAGCCCAGGTTCATAAGCAAAAAACAAGGAGAACAAATAAAAACATTATCTCATTGGTGCTTGAGTCAACTGCTCCAGATGTCTGGAGTCAGTGGGGCAGCAGAATCAGCCCAACCCAGCTCAGCCCAGCCTGTGGTGGAGGTGCAGCATGGTGCCCAAAGAGAGAGGATGACTCTTTGGGTTTTGGTGTCTGCAGGCAACTGGGCCACTGACTCTGACAGCCACCACCCAACATGCCTCTCCAGCCAGATACATGGATGCCACAGCCTCTCCAAGCTGGCAGCTTTGTATCCTAAAGGCTGGTACAGAATAGTTGCTTGATTCCACAAGCAGAGCTATAGAATTAGCTACTCTCTGTCTTCTGTCTCAAGTCCCCACAGAAGGGCCCACAAGGTGAGCTTTGCAAACTCTGCAGCACAGGTGAGAGTCTAGGAGTTAAGGGATGCACCCGGTCATGCACAAACCAGCACAAAAACCAAGACTTGATCCAACATCATCTGCCTTTGACTTCTACTGTCCCAACTCCACCCTACCCAAGGAGACATGGTGACTTCAGAGCCGGTAGGCTTCTGCTCAGTCCTTCTTCCCAGGTGTCAGAGGCATTTGTTAGGATGAATGGGAGACTGTGAAGAAAAAGAGTCAGCCTAAGTTTCCAGCACCCCTGGCCCTCTGTTGCCAAGTGGGAACACTGGCCTGGGAGCTAGGGACCCTGGATAGAGGCCGGACTTCTTGCTACACCAGCACTGCATGCCCTCAGCCAAGCCACCTCCCGTCCCTGGGCTACAGGTCTTCTATGAGCATTCTTGAGACGAGTCCTGAGCCCAGGCCAACCAAGCAGCTGTAGCTCCCTGCTCTGTAGTAGCTGTGCCACACTGTCCAGCAATCTTTAACCCTCCTCCAAACAGCACCTGAAGTACAGCTGAGGAGAACCTTCAAGAAAACACAGCAGATTCATGTTGTACTCACTGACCATAGTCAGAGCAGGGGGAAGCTTCCACAGGGAGCCTCCTGGCCCTGCCCATCCTTGTGGATTTTCCTCCCTCATCATGATGTCAAAGCAGAAATCCAGGAGCAAACTGTGTTCCATTCTTTTATTTTTCTCAAGTGTTTCAGGATTTGGCTGTCTCCTACATTTCATTTTCCAGACGTGATTCAGAGAAGTTTCATTATGTCTTGACATTTTCCACCCAGTCTGAGAGTCCTGCATGAGGGCCTATCCCCAGGCTCTCTTGCTATTTGTTCAGTAACTAATTAGTGCTGGTAGAACAAGTGTGGCCTCAAGGTTGCTGCCAAGGTCAGCAGCATCCAATTATCTCCTGGAGGTAGGAGAAGGTGGGACAGAGTCCAAAGGCTGACTGAGAGCAACAAAACGAAGTCATGTTGGCAGTTGCAGGGGAGGGCGGCTAGGGAGGTAGAGAAGGTGGAGAGGTGGGAGGTGAAAAATCAGGCACTTTGTAGGAAAGAAGTTTGCCAGATAAAGAAAAGAATTCAATCATGAGTGGGCACTTGCCCTCCCCTGTCCACCTCTGTTTGCTAATATGTAGCTTGCTTTTGAATCAAATTTGAAGTATATCTGAGATTCAAGGCAGTCAGTCATTGTGGTCCAGGCCGCCTGAATAGAAGACCTACATGGCCCACAAGAATTCCATTCAATGATTCAGTTTACATTTGCTAAATGAATAGCATCTCTGGCCAGTTAACATGAGGGATACAGTGATGAATGCCAGAGAGGATGGTGACGTAGGTAGTGAGATCAGTGTAAAAAGGGGCATGACAACATTTTGTGTAATCACTGATGACATGTTGTGGGGAAGACGTCAGTTCTGGCCAAGACCCTCTGGGCAGGCTTCTTGATGAAAGATAATTCTGAATTTGAGGTTTCTAGACTCTCCACTGCCTGCCACTAAGAGGGAGTCCCCAGTACATTGTGTACATTCTCTGCCTCACTTGCCTGTCCTAGTCTAGGACAGAACAAAAGCAACAAACAAAACCCAAAAAATCTTAGTGAGACCAGAAACCTGCAGGTGAAAGAGGTTAGAATACTAGGCTGGTGAGAAGGAAAGACTGAGGTTAAGAAGGGTCTCTCTGTCAGGTGAAAGACCAGGGACTCCTTACTCTAGACAAGGAGGCTAATAGCCATATGAGGCCTTTAAAGTCATCAAGTCCCTCAGTAGCATGAATTATATTTCCAGAGTTCAAAGCTATTTATGCTGTTGTCTCTCACACTGAGCCGTGTAGACAAAGACCATCTCCCTCACTACTGAAAGCTCGCCTGGACAGCACTCTTCTAGACAACACAAGTCACTGAAGGGCATGACCAGGAAAGTGAGAGTAAGATTTCTATTTCAGGAGCTAATGGAAGGCTGGATACAAGGTGCAGAGATCACTGACAAGAAGTTAATAGAAGCCTGTTTTGTAACTCCAGGTGAACTTTGATGAAGACAGAGAAGAGGGTAGAGTTGAGTGCTAGCCTGTTATTCTGGGGAGGCTTTCTCCCTATGGGGAAGGTGGAGATAAATTTTATTGCCAAAGCCTTAGAAGTTTTCATTAGACAAAGTTACTGCTTTCTGGAGCTGATGGCCTGGCCCACCAACCCTCCCTTGGGCATCAGGGTCTCGTGATTTCCCCTGTCTGTACTTTCTCTGGTAAGAGCCTGCATCTAAGCCTTAGACTTCCTGGGTCAAATCTTGTCATGATACTTGCTAGCTGCATGATTTTGTGAACCTTTTACAACTTTTTCTTTCTGCTTCTTCACAAGTAATATGGGGAGAATAGCAGGGAAGATGATATTGATGATGCAACTAAAAGGATCCGACTCATCTTAAGCCTGGATAGGTTTAAGCTTATGTCAAGATCAAGACGCACTGGTTCTTGGGGTGTAGAGTCTGGATTCTGGACCATTCATGATGTGCCTGAAACGAAGCTGAGTCACTTTCTAGCCAGTAGCCTTTGAAAATTCATTTCTCATTCTGTGCTTGGAACTCATCATCTCTGAAGTAGGAATAGTGTTAAAAGGGGCCTCATGAGGTTGTTGTAAAGGCTCCATGAAGTCACTTGGAGTAGACTTAAGACACCATTTGGGATATAAGAGGAGACTAAGAGTATAAGCTTCTCTAGCTGCTACTATTGTTATAACCATATTCAAGGGTGCAGATAATGCAATGGCCTCCTCCTACTCATTGAGACATTCCAGTCATCCCAAAATGTGGATGCCTGTGGCTAGAATGCCTATGACATTCATATTTCAGGGCCCTGGGTCTCACGTCTAAAGTCTAGAGCTGGGATTAGTCAATTCAGGCCCTATATTCTTCATAGATTCGCAATGAGTGCCCTTTCAAAGCAGGCTTCTACATACCCTGAATTTTCCTAAGACATTTCTGGAAAAGATGATCTCAAATAAATGTCCAATGTACATCTGAATCCCCAAGTGGATGGCCCATATGCCTGACAATTGTTGAGTGATGAAAGTGACACTAAGTTTTGTAAAGCCACTTAATTCCTTCACAGATCTCTTCATAATCTTCCCTGAATGGTCATGCATATAAATTAGATATGATCACACTAGTCACCACTGTGTTTCCCTGAGTCACCCTGACATAGATGCCAGGCTACCTACATACTTTTTCTACCAAGGGGTGGCTGAGAGAACTCTGGGACTACATTGTCAATATTAAATTACTGATTTAGATATTACTACATTGAGAATTCAGTAGAGTATTTGTGATAGAAGTCGGGAGAACAATTATCTGGCTTGTCCTGCCTAACATAACTCTTGGGAGTGTGCCAGTTCCTCTTGACCATAGCTCAATGAGATGACCATACTTCCTTAGATTTATTGGAAAGGACACCAAAGCTTAGAGACTTCATGAGTTTGCAGCTTGTCAAAGATGAAGGTAGGATCTGAGTCGATATCTCCATTCTCTGAAGACCCTGTGGCTTTACCCTTGTCATTTTCTGGGGCTGTAACCATGATAGAACTGACAGGCCTTGAGATGAGTTTGAACAATTCATATCTATGGCTGCATTTTGAGTCCTTCTTCCTTTCCTCAAATTTAAGAGAAATATATATTTTATTATTTATACCAGAGATGTCTGAAAGGAAAAAAGGATTAACAATCATGCCAGGACAACAGGAGGTATTTAAGCCATTATATTTCTATGCCACTGCTCTATAGCTGTCTGATACAACTGAGAAGGGAAAACTGTAGATGAGGAGACAAAAATAGAATTTCCAACACTGAATTAAGGAAAAGAAAAACAATAGAAGTTTGAACACGGATAATTTCATGGGTTTCCTTGTGCTCTCTGACATGCATCATGTATTGTCCATAAAGCATTAGGAAACTCAAGTCCTGCCCTGCCAACTCCTTTGCCTTCCTTACCCATTTTTACTGCCAACAATCATAGATAATTTTTGTACATTAAAATCCAGATTTGCATAAATGCCTAAATATTATATATAAATTATACAGATGTGAGAACTATGTAGTAAAGCAATTTATGGAAGAGGCAAAATTACCAGTGCACTCATAGCAACACACATCTAGAAGAGCCTACTCTGTTGGGAAGACTAATACAGAACAGGAAGGAGGCCTGCCGGTGGCTCATCACTTGTGTCCCACCACGTACTGGCTCTGTACATCTAACCTATACCCCATGCTTGAAGAGCTCCCTACTGCCTTTGTAGTGGGCACTTTACTGCCAAGCTCTGTTCGTGCCAAGGGAGCCTTAGGCCAATTAGACCATCTCTCTACTAGTTAAGAAAGCAGTAGGTAATGCTACAGCCCTGTGCATGGGGATTAAGAGAAAGAGAGCATTGCTTAGGCCTAGTATGTTCTAGGTAGAGTGCGAGGCAAGTTATTCTCCTGTTGCTTTTCTTGAATGGCTCTTGTTCTAGTGATATTTATTTCTGAGGTGATATATGTTTCCAACAGTCCAACTAGACAATGATTAGAACGATGTTAAATCTAGAAAAAGTTCTGTCATCTGACAAACCAAGCAGTACAAAATAGATGAAAGAAGAGAAAATATTGTTTCCCTCTTTCGTGCTGTGTGCTACATCCCCACCTGAAAGAAATGAGAATACCTGAGTTAGCACATTCTCCCATATCTTCCCCTGTACTCAAACATAAGCAGGCATCACTACCATCAGCTATGGTCATGAGGTGCTACTGTGTTTGGTAAAAGTACTAAATCCCTTCACGTAAGTTCATATACAACAAATGGTCTCACAGCATTTTTCAAAGAATTAAAAAATAATATAAAGAAAGTCCTTAGTCTCGCTTATGGCACAGAGCAAACCCACCAACCACAGTGCCATTTTTATTGTTTCAGTTGCCCTTGCTTGTCATTATCACTCAAGTTCTACAACCACTGGTGTGAGTGTGTAACATGACAGAGGTGTGAGGGGCAAGAGAACTCAGTGTGTCAGGATCACATCTCCATAAGAGTTCAGCCTGCACTCTGAGCAGTCCACATGCCTGAAAGCCTGCCCAAAACAGGCAGTAAGAGTCTTTATGGTGAAAAGAAAACTACAACTACTGCTGACAGAGAAATTGAGACTCCTTCAAAAAAATACATCAGCTGGGGTACGAGCAAATGCTGTGTGATTCAGGCTTCTAGCAATTGCAGGACCAATGGTCAAACAATAACCAAAGGAGCCAAGCAAGCCCTTGGAGAACAACCAACAGCTGCTGGCTTGGGACTCACCTTCTGCCCTAGGAGCAGGTGAGCAGGTGCCTCTGGAAGCACGCTGCTGGAATTGATTGGCTCTTGATGGCTTGCTCCTTGTCAAGTCCTATCATAGGTGTCAAAGATGAAGAGGTGATAAGACTCAGCCCTGTCCTGATCAGCTCAACACAAGTCACAAAGGTGATGTAAAATTCAGAGTGGAGCATAGATCACAGGTTTACTAGCATGAGGTGAGAACACATCCATAACATGGGCAGACAGAGCCCAGGAACTCTCCCCTGGCAGTAGTTCCTACCTGGTACACTGTAGCTGATTATTATATAAAGTGTATTTATTTATTTATGGGGATTATTTTTGCATTATCCTTAAAGGTCCCAAGTGATAATGCATCCTCAGGGCTTGATAAAGGAAGAAAGGCAATTGCTGTTTTGGCCATTTTAGGAAGGCTAGAGGGTTGCAGCCTTACAGTAAAAACTCAGCCCCTGGTGCTGAACATCTGCTCCATTATTAACATTGGTTCAGCCATGGCAGATGAATTTCCTAACTGCTCTGAGCCTTTATTTCCTGGTCAGAGAGTGGAAGCAATGCGCATGTCCCTGAGGCAAAGATACGATGAGAGGATCTGTTATGCAGTGCCCAGATCACATCAAGCTAGCCCAAGTTCCTTCTCCTGTCCAACAGTATTTCTCAGCAAACCCTGTCCTTCCACACCTCCCTGTCCCCTCTACCTGCCCCTCCTCTCAGGCTCCAGGGGTCTGGAGGAAGGACTGAGGTGGGAAGGACAGCTGAGAGTCTGTTGTCATGTCTGTAACCAGAAATAATGAACAAGGAGAGGCCATGTGGTTTATTTTTAAGCAAAAGGAGCTGTGAGAAAGGGAGTATGAATGAATGGCCTTCATTTACTGACTGATGGAATCTGCTTGTCATCTGGAAACCACCTTCCTTTTCCTCATTCAAAATCTTCCCTCAGCAAGCATGGGCACTCTCCAAGCGTAGCCTTCCTTGGCTCCGGGCCGGGACCACACACTCCCCGGAGCACAATAAAATGCCTCTTCTCCCCAACGCTTTTGTCCAATCCTCCCCATCCTTTGATGTTCCACTTTGAAGTGGAATTATTGCTTAGAATTTAAACTTTAAAAATTATGTTTTAGACAAACATGTGCATGTACAAGCACAGCAGGATTATTCATAATACCCAAAAAGGTTAAAACATCCTGACTGTCCATGAGCTGATGAAAAGACAAACAAAATATGGTTTACATATACACTGGAATACTACTCGGCCACAAAAAAAATTAAGTACCAACAAGTGCTACTCTATGCTGAACCTTGAAAACATGCTAAGTGATAAAGGCCAGACACAAAGTCAGTCATTGTTTGATTCCATTTACATGAAATATGAAGGCTGTGTGTATGCATAGAGTCAGGACATGGATTTATGATCACTAGGTCAAAGGCAATAGAGAGGAGTGTGGTGGATTGACAACTTGTGGTCCACTTGTAACACCAGCTGAAATGGATCAGCGTGGCACCCGGTATGGGAGGTCCACCTGAGGATTGTTGACAACACAATAAAAAGGAGCACTGGAGAAGAAACAGAAAGCGTTCAGGGGTCCGTTGGCTCTCCTGGGGCTGCTGATTCTCCTGGAGGTGCTTGTCATGCTGGCTCTCTTGATAAGAACATGGCTGTTCTCAGCATCAGAGGAGCTCAGTACTCTGGTGCTGCTGAGAATGGCTATGGCTCACTCTGAAGGAGCTCTGGTCCTCACTTTAAGCATCACTTCCTGGCTCTAGAGGGAAAGATGGTACACAACTCAGTCTCCTGCAGAAGCCTGTCCTAGGTCTGGCGCAGATTCCTCAGCCCTCTGGCACAGTTCCTTCATCCCACTGACACAGACTTTTCAGATTCTATCACTGAATTCTGGGCCTTCCCTGTGCAGATGCATGAAATAGGCCTTCTTGAGAGATTACTGTGGGCTCCCGGCCTTAGGTTGGACTTTGGGAGACACTGCCATGGGCTCTAGGTCTTCAGCTGGACTCACTCAGGACATTGCCATGGGATCCAGGCCCTCAGCTAGATCCTTGGGATCTTTAGTGTGTGGAAGATTTCCTCCACTCGTTGTATATGACTCTTTGGGTGACTATCATAAAATAACATTATAAATTAAGTGTCCTATATTAAATGTTTCCTTGTAAACCTTGACTATGACAATGAGCTACTTAATAGGTATAGAGTGTCCTTTCGTGATGATGAGAATGTTTTGTAATGAGATAGAAATGACAGAGCACAATATTTGAATGTACAAAATGACTGAATTGTTTGCTTTATCATGGTTCATTTTATGTTATATGAATTTCATCTCAATAAGAAAATTATATGCATACGTATTTTGTGTCCTCATTTATTTCTATAGTCTTATCATTTTTCTCTTCAGGTCACTGTTCATTGTCTTTACACTCTGGAAAGGTCTGTTGTCCAAAGCAGCTCCCTACTGTCACAGCCTGACTGAGCAAGCTATCAGTCATGTTTTTCCACAAAACATTTATTTTTAAAACATTTTATTTTTAAAAATTTCTTTCTTTCTTTCTTTCTTTCTTTCTTATTAGTTTTAATGAAAAAAATAGCAATGAGACAGTTTCACAACAGGTTAGTAGGACAGTTACAATAATTCACCCATTGTATATTGTGGTTTTCATAGTTGTTGTTCAGAGTACAAGATGCAGGCCTGACATCTTGTATAAACACTATTAGTACAAAACTTTCTTCTCATTGAACTAAGAGAAAATAGCTGTATATATAGCCCAATAGTCTGTAATAACAGTGGATTATCAGCAGAACTGGCAATGTTGGAAGCTGTTGACTTGAGTCTTTTACAGCTCAACATATGAATATGGCTTTATTTTTTATACTGTGGTTATTTCCAGAGATTCTGCATAACTGACCTTTGTTTTCACACTTGAAAGGAACTTTGCTTTAAACCTGTTTTGATATCCCAGAAAATCCCATCTTGGGAAGTTAGACCAATGATGTCTTTTATGAGTCTCTTTAAATGTCATTCATTTATTCAGTCAAGCAAGCAATCAACTCTCAGTAGTCTGAGAAGGACACATAGGGCAGCTGGGTTAGTGGAGAGGCATCAGCCCAGTTCCTGCCTGACAAGGCTCTTAGAGGGGCAGAATGATCCCTGTAAATGCAGGTATGGGGCTCAGGAAGGCCTAGCTTGCTACTTCTTTGCCACTTTCTGTGAGTTCCTCAGATAGGCATCTTTCTTTTACGTTGCCTCCCTGTGTTATACTTATCCCAATACTGTGTACAGTGTTTTGGCTCCTTGCTCACTAGCTCCGGTTCATCCAGATAATAAGCCAGAGGAGCTACTCCTTGGGGACAGGTGTGGTTCATGAGGAATTAGCTGTATGTACCAAAATGACCCCAGTGGGACCCCAAGACAGTGGTATGCGAGGAATAGGAAGCACATTTCTCAGAGCCTCTTGACCAACGGAACCTGCCAAGTGCGAAAAGTGGCCAGCCATGAATATGTTGCTTCGGGAGGCCACTAATTTTAAATATAAAAATCCTGGAGGAGCCAGGGAGTTAGGTCAGTGGAATAAGTGTCCTGAGTTCAATCCCTGGTACCACCAAAAGGAAAAAAAAAATCATGGAGCCAAGTCAAGGACATGGTTTTCAACTCTAGTTCTACCATTGTTTCTCTGATAACTCACAACAACTCTGGATTTTTAAGTCTTTTAAATTGATATTTTAGATGTTATATTTATTTTTTCTCTGTAATTTTTTTTGTAAGAAACCTCAAATACCCTTTGCTCTTCTGCTTCTCTCTACTTTGAATATGTAATATATCTGAGCCCAGCTCCGACTGCCAAAGCTAGAGTTTGAGTGCCTCAACACCCGCACCACCAGTACCATCTCCACCACCGCCTGCACCACCACAACCCCACAAGTGCACCAGGTTAAGCTGACATGAATTATGATTCTTGCTCATAATGCTGAAGACATAGAATAAGCTAAGGGAATGTGAACAAATTATGGACTTTAGCTAACTATTTGGTATTTGAATAAAATATAGACTTTAGTCTTCTTATTATTAGTATAGATCTTTATGTTAAATTACTCCCAAAGGTAGTTCAGGTGGTAAATTATTCTTCTTTAGCCCCATTTTTCATTTTCAGTTCATTCCCAGCAGAGCAAGAGCTGGGACATGTGGCAGACATGTTAAGAACTTAGTTGATTGGGCTGGGTGTGTGATTCAAAGGTATAGCAATGGCTTAGCATGTGTGAGGTCCTGCATTAGCACTGCCAGGGGGAGGGAAAATGTAGCCAATTAGTACTTGACAGAAGTAGTAACCAAAGATGTGGTGGAGAGCTCAGACTTTAGGGTCATATCTGACTGAGTTTGTCTCTACTTTCTATTGACTTGTTCTGCAGTCTCAGAAACATAGGTCAACCTCTCTACCTGTCAGTTTTCCACTGCAGGAGTTATGACAATCAGGGCTGATGCTTTATAGAGCACTGTTTATTAAGTCAAAGAATAATTGTATCTTAAAAATCAAGCTTAGCTGTGTATAGTGACTTCCCTTTAGAGTACAGTATAAAAAGACAGGGGGAAAAGAAAAACCTGCAGAACAGAGAGGACTGACCAACGCTACCCAGCCAGATGACCAAGGTCACCATCCATAGCAAAGAACATCACCGACTGCATCTGCCTTTCATATGATGTGAAAGGAGCGGCACTTGACACCTGTGACAATTTGTTCTTAAGCCCACAAAACCAAAATCTGAGCTTAAGACAAACACTGAGATCCAGCAGAAGATCTAAATTCTAAACATTTTCTGACCAGGCCCCACCAACCTCAGAAAACTATCAAGGTCTTCAAAATTAAAGTGAACATGAAATACCACTGCTAAGATCTGCCTAAAGAGACAAGAGGGGACTTGTGCAGGTGGAAGGACTGGGAAGTGAGAAGGCAGGATATTCTCAGGAGACTGCGAGGAGAGGGGAGTGTGGAGGAGTGTAGGGCCATACTTAGCCAGAAAAGCAGAAAAGCAAGTCCTCACTTACACGAGGTATATATTTCTGAGCAGCTATTGTGGTGCCCAGCAGTATATGAAGAACTGCATCAAGGTGAGAAAGGAAAGTGTAGGCCCCCCAGAAGAGGGACTCTGAAGGGGACCCAGATCATCCCAAGTGAGTTTACACTCAGAAACTTATCACTGGTGTGGAAGAGACACACAAGAAAGGCATGGTGAGTAAGGGTCATGTTTGCATGGGCAGGTGAAGGATGCTGCTTAGCTAAGGTGGTTGTGCTAGCTTTCTGGAGCAGCTATACTAAATGTTCACCATACTGATGGCTTAAGAACAGCAGAAATGTAGTACCCAGCAGTCCTGCAGGCCAGGTACCCCAAATGAAACCAGTGGACAGGAATCCTCCA
>PVKN010032449.1:0-12286 GCA_004027915.1 Capromys pilorides
CCCCCTCCCCCTCCCCCTCCCCCTCGGCCTCCGGCGGGCGGCGGGGCCCTGCGCCGGGAGGATGTGCGGGGCGTGCGGCGCGCGCGGGCCGCGCCGGGACCCTGATGGGCGGGACGCGCGGGGAGGAGCGGCATCCTGGCGACGTGGAGCTGAGCACGCGGCCCCGCGCTGTGACGCTGCTTGCGACCCTTGTGGCGGGGACGCGCGGTGACTTGGTTCTGGCCGGGACTCCACCTTCGGGCCAGGTTCTCTTCCCCCGGAGCCAACACTGATGAGCAAAAGTGCCACCACTCCGTTTGTCGCGTCTGACCTTGTCGCCCAGAAGGGGACGGGGGCGGGCACTGCCCAAAGGGCACGTGGGGGTGTTTGGTTACAGCGCGGCTCCTACGGGCCTCGGGGTGAGCCGCCCAGGTCACTACCGATGAGCAGTACTAGTTAACAGTTTAGGCAACTAGAAAGACAGCAATTGTCAAAGTAGTGTTTGCTACTGTTAGGTGAGGCGCCTGTGTTAAGGGAGCCCATGGCGATGTAGTATTTTGGGCTTGTTTTAACTTCTACTTCAGCAAGGGCGCTGAACTGAGCTTCCCACCGAGATGCTTCCCCAGCTCCTTTTGAGAAAGTGTCTCGCTGAATTGCACAGGCAGGGCGTGCACATGGGGTCCTTTGCCTCCCAGGATGCTGCCCTTACAAGTGTGTTGCACACCTATTTGTCAGACAGAGTCGCCACAAAGTGAACACTCTTCTGCCAACAGGATATGACTAGATCATTTTTTTAAGCCATAGAAAAATATCTAGCTAGAGACACGAAGCAGCCTTAAAATAACCAAAGTAGGTTGCTGTGTGGATTGAAAGCACAACTTAAGATCATGTGCTGACATTGTCATGTTATTGCCTGCATTCAGTTCAGTACATCTTTAATAAAAGAAGTTCCTAAGAACAAGAACACTAGAGGTTGAAAAGGGACGGTAATTATATGCATCTCATTTCAGAGTTTATATGTCAGAATGAATCAGCTCTTCTCAGAGTAGCTGTGTTGGTGGGTGCTCATTTGATCAGGTGGCTGTGCCGTTGTATAAACCAGTGGGGAAGTCTTGTGCAGTTGCTTTCAGATAAAATACAGACATGCTTTCAGAGTTACCACATAAGCTTCAAATTTAAAGACTGGATTTGATTTAAAGATAATAAGAATAAAAAATTATAGTAACACTGAAAGATGCTTGTGAGACGTTTTTGATGTGCCTATACAATAGCAATAACTAATTTACTTGTATGCTTTGTAAAGTCTCATAGAAATGTTTTAAAGAAGAGTCATGGAAATACTCCATCTTCCCCTCTCCTCTTCTCTTTTGGAGACAGCATCTTGCTGTGTATGTCAGGCTGACCTTGAACTCACTATGTAGCCCAGAATGTCTCGGAATTCATAGCATTCCTCCTGCCTCAGCCTGCCTAGCACTGAGATTACAGGCGTGTACCACCACATCCAACATCCACTCCCCTTTTAAAGAGTCACAAGAACACAAATATCTTTTGTTTAGAGTTTAATGTACTTTACTATGAGCTGCACTGGGATTGAAACAGTTACAGTCATCTTTCATGGTTTGTCAAAACTAACAAGGGGTACAAAGGCCAGAATAGACAAACGGGGAGGGGATTGCAGTGCAAATAGTCTGGTCCAGTGGGTCCTTGTATGCCCCACTCTAACCTGGATTCTACTTGTGTCCTTGTTTCTGAGTAATTGCCATTTTCCAGCACACATGTTCCATTTAGGCATGTCAAAAAGTAATTTGGCATTTGGCATTTGTAGTTTTTCTTAACAATTGAAGACTAAAAAACATGACTCATCCTTCAGAATCTGGTCCTTGGAACCCGTATTTACTGCTTTGGTTTGAATTTGGCTCTTCCATAATTCAAATGTGATGTGTAAGGAGGTAGGTTGTTTAAAATTTTAGGTCACAAGGGCTCCTGCTGTGTAAATGAGATGAAAGTTATAAGAAAGGATTCAAGCTGTTCTTGGAACCCTTTTGCCCTTCACGGAAGGGCACGATGTTGGCCCTCTGAAGAATGCAGCGAGAAGGCACCATCTTGGAATTGGAGAGCAGTCTTCTGTAACAACTGAATCCATCCGTGCCTTGTTTTTGAGCTTTCCTATGTTCCCGAGCTATTAGAACATAATTTTTTTTTTTAATTATCTAGTTTCAGGTCCATTGTTAAGGCAACACATGTGAACTAAGATAGTTTGCATTTTATTTTTATTTTAGGAACTCACTTGGGTAGGGTGTCTTTGGCCCAACATGAATGTATAACTAGGCAACCACTTAGCTATGGTGTGTGCTTGATACAGAGGAAAGAAAATTAGAGGTAAAAACCATAACTTGTACAGATGGTGATGCGGGAGGCAGTTTCTTCTCATTGATAAGACTGTCTCATCTTTGCTTACCTATTCTTAGTTTAAATTCCTCTTTTCTATGTTTGTTATTTTCACTTTATCTGTAAGAGTTCTGAATAAAGTATGGGGGACTGGTGAGTTATTGTCCCAGAAATAAAAATTAATGCAGTAGGGTGTGTGTCAACCTCTGTGAGTTCTTGTTATTGCCCCCTCCGATGATGATGCTTTACATTTGGAGGTTTTGCTTCTATTTTCAGTCTCTTGTTGACACTAGAGTTGGTTTGCATAGTCATGTTTTCAAACTCTTAGTGTTTTAAATCAAGTCCATTTAATTATCCCTGTGTGACATTCTGTCCTTGACCCATCCCTTCCAGGAAAGTTTTTGACCACCCCATGTGCACTTGCTGTGAGACTTGCTTCTCCATTTGATCCTCATTTAATCAATATTACCTAAGCAAGTGTGCTTCTAATCTTATTAGTTGACTATAGTTTTGTCCTACTTTGAACCTGCCTTACCTCCTGGCTTTGCTTAATAAAACACCTATGAGAAGTGGAGTTGGCAGGCCATCTACTCTGCAGGCCCCCTCCTGTCCTTTTAGTGAAAAACCTTCTTTCTCACTAAACCTTGTTACTCTTAAAACAACAATAAGGATCTAGGAAGAATTTATTTTGAAATGTACTTCAATAACAGTAATGGCATAGAATAGAGAACATGTAGTATGCATTTTGCCTTGAAGTGAACCCCTTTGGATGCTTTATATTTGTCAGTGCAGGTCAACTTGTCTTGTGAGTGGAGCAGAGGACTGACATTTGTGAATACTGCTCAGATGACTATAATTGCACCAGTACTAGCTGTACTCTTTTTAAAGTTTGTGTGGTACCTTCATGTACATTATGACATGTTAACACGGCAAAGTAGGTAAGGAAGGCATTTTTCCTGTGTTACCGAGGGAGAAAATGAGATTTGATCAAGTGGCTGATGGGAGTTCACGAAGAGTAAGTATAGTTGAGTTTAAGTTCGTAAGCTTCTTAGTAATTTAATGGGTCCATCTCTCCTTTTTTAGCATTGCACATTGTGAACTACTTGGTTTTTTGAAGTCATTATATTTTTCTCCTTCCATTATCTTTGGGGATTTTCCCTTGGCCTCTTTCATACCAATTAATGTGAGAGATTCTTGGGGGAGTGCCCTAGATCTGTCTGTATTTCTACTGAATATAATTTTCCTAGATATTCTTATCCATCCTATGGATTTCATCTCCTGAAGCTTACCTGTATCTTCCTTGACTCCAGATGTTTCTCATGAGATATTGATATTTTTATTTTTATATCTTATAAGTATAAAGCTCTGTATGTATAAAAACAATTTAAGCTTTTTTTTTAACTGGAAATTGATCTTAGGATCTTGTGCTTACGAGGTGAACACTGTGCCACTGAGCCATATCTGCAGCTCTTGAATTTAAATTTTTCATACCAAACCTATTTGCGCCTTTATATATCATTTTATTTGTAGTATTCACATTGATCAAGTATTTAAACTTGAAACTTGAGGTGTGTTCTTAGTTATCGCTTTCCTCATCGCTTAGCAGTGGCTATCTCTTTCAAGTGTGCAGCATCTTAATGTTATTCTATGTCAAGGATCATATTTGGTTAATAAGAGCTGTCTCATAGTTTTTGCCCAGTTTTCAAGTTTTTACCTCACTCTGCTCGTGTCACTCATCCTCCAAAACAGTAAGTAGAATGAATTTTGAAGTAGGCATGATATCCTGTGCTTTAGTCCTTTCAGTAATTCCTCATTTCTCTCAAAGAGCCCTATATACTCCTTCTCAAGACCTGTAAGAATCTGTATTACTCCCTGTAGATGTGTTTAGCCTTGTGTTTGTACCCTGCAGCATCTTTCTGTCCAGTATAATCAGAGAGGATCTAACTGGAGAGGGCTACTGAGATGTATAGGACTGTCCTGTGAGGTACATGGAAATATCACAGAAGTCAGAGACACGATACCACTTTTCACATTTAATCATTTGTCCTTGAATGGTGAATATTTTCATATATATATATATATATACACACACACACACACACACATATATACATACAGTTAGGTACAGCAGCAGAATAAAAGATAAAACAGATCAAATTGGGAAAGTTTTCTGATCTTTATTAGTTTTGTTTGTTTGGTACTGGGGATTAAATTCATGACCTTGCGCTTGCCAGGCAAATGCTTATTCTACTGAGCTATCTCCCCGGCCCCCTCTGATCTTTGTGAGAACAGTGACATATTTTAACTTAGCAGGTGTGACTCAGTGAGCCTTCTCCTGTGTTTGGTTTTCATTAATATAGAGTTTATCCCATGAAATAAATTCTCTAATAAAGGTGAAAGGGTGTCAGCTTGAAGCTGTGCCAACATATTATCCTTTACAGCACATCCTGCCCCAGTTTTTGGTCTAGCTCTGTGTCTGACTATGCTTTTATACATGTTATGGCTTCTGCTTAATGCATTCTTTTTCCAGTTCTCGTATGTTTTTATACATGCTTCGTGCCATGGATGAGAAATCCGTTGTGTGCCTTTCTGGTTTCTCCCTATCCTTCAAGCTTAAAATGGGGAAGAAGTTTTGTAAGGCTGTGGGTTTAAGTATTACAATTATGTGTGGAAGATATCTACTAAATTAGAGATTAAAATAGTTTTCATTTTAATGTCTAATCAGGACTGGAAAGCAAGGTGGATTGATCATGTCAGCTACTGTGCCAACAATTGCTTCTCATGGCATGAAAGTTTTCAATGATAGCTGAGTGATGTACTTTTGTCGTAGTACCCAGCCTAATTGTGGGCTCTGAAGAGAGTCAGATGTCAGTGATAGCAGAAGGCAGGGAAGAATCTGGAGATTATGCGACGCGTGCGGCCTGCGCTTCTGTTCTGCTGGATTCGTTTTCCCCACAGAGCTGAGGTCTGTACTAATTCCAGAATCGCTCCTGGATTCTCTGCAGCGGTGGTCAAGAGGTCCTGACCTCTTCTCCGCTTCAAAGTGCCTGAAAATAGCTTGATGGAACATTGAGGTCTAGTTTGGGCTGTGGTACATGCTGTACTACCTCTGGAGAAAGGACTCTACCTGTGGTAACTTCTTAGAGGATTTCCTTCTGTTCTCACCGTGCTGGGCCCTACCTTGTTAGTAGTGAGATGATAATACAGCCTTTGAAATGTGCTATAGTTTTAGACTGATCAGCATATCATGCTGCTGTTGTTTGAAAGTATGCGTTAAGCTTCAGTTATACACTTACAGGTATGAAAGGAAAACATGAAAGTGTGTTCTTCCAAAAGAGTTGTGGCTACCAGGTGCCTTTCACTCTAAAGTCAGCTTTTTTTTAAAAAAAAACTGAAGAATAGATCTTTTTCTTATGGCGATGTGTGCTCATCAGTATTTGTTCACCACTTTTGAATCCAGGGTTCTTTTGTGTTTAGACACATTCAGTTTGGTATTTAGGTCAGCAGGAGCCCAATGCCCTGGCTGAAGGTAAAATTCCACATTAGATACATGGTATGTAAGTTACTTTTATTCATTTATTATAGAATTTCTCTGCAGATTTTTGACATTGTTTGAGTTTTGGTGACTAATGATAAAACTCTTGATTTTTTTTATGTGTAAATAGCTAGAATAGACAAAATTTGGTTTCATCACATGTAGAATTTTAAAAAATTTAACATTTTGCTGAGTGGTTGTGTTACAAAGTAAAACAGCAAGACAGTGCTTGAAGCTTGGTTCTAATAGTTGTTAAATAGCTTTGAGTCCAAGAACAAATTAACCACTGAACTTCTTATTAACATATCAAATATCACATGTTCAAATCACATTAGAATAGCTAATTTCCTTGGTGAAAGATAGGTAGAATCTATTTAGAGGGTGTCTTGAGGATTAGAATATATATATATATATATATATATATATATATATATATATATATGCTCAGCAAATAATAATTTGAAAATATTATTCATTGACTTTCTAAGTTAATATTATAGAATTTAATGTTCATAAGATTTTATTATTGTTAGCTCTTTAAATACTATATCTTGAAATCAAATATCAGCTAAATACCATGGCCAGAAACTCCCTACACCTCTCTTGCTGGTTCACTCTGTCCGCTTCAGAGGGGTCCTTCTTTTTCCTGCGGAAGTGATTATATGAATGAGGTAAGGTGGGTGACAATTTTAATCTCAATTTAATAGAGAAGGGAAAGAATATGTTTAAACTTTGATCTTTAATTTGGAGTAGAAATGATAAGGCAATTGTCAGTTTACTATATGCTGAAGGCAAGATGAGTCCTGGCATATAATGAGCACAAAGCTCCTTTTATTGAGAGAGGTAAATGTTAGCCTGCAGAAATTCACCATCACTGTTCTCTTGATCTTCCTTTTCGAGCTTTTCTCTTCTTTCATCTGACTGCTAAGTATTCATATTCTCAGGCATCAAATAGCTGTAGGGATTTACTTCCTCCTGAACTCTACCTAGTTAGAAGACATGATTATACCATGTTTACTAAGAAAAACTAAAAGTAAGACTAAAGTTAAAAAAAAAAAAAATATATATATATATATATATATATATATATATATATATATAATCATTAGCTTAAAAGTTTGTAAAGGAAGGAGCTATTCTAATGTGATTTGAACATCTGATGTTTGATATGTTAATAAGAAAATATTTAAATCCTACATCCTGCCTTTTTCTTTCTCTCTTTTGATATTTGTGGATTTCAGTTGATTTGATTTTGCCATGAAATGCATGAAACAAAAGACTACTCAAGTATCGCTTAGCTTTCCCATTTTTGGACAAAATACCAGACACCTGGAATTTAAAAGATGTTTATTTGGCTCATGGGTTGGGCAGGATTCAGCCCATGGTCAGCGGGTTCTAAGGCCAAGGCATCATGGGAGATGGGCCTGGCAGATAAAGCTGCTTATTTCATGGGAAGCAGAGCAGCGAGCGGTGCCAGGGAAGGGAGCTCGGCCAGATACAGTATCCAGGCATGGCCTCCGTGACCCGCCCGGACCCACAAGTACACTTTACTAATTCCCTGAATGGTTCACAGGCCCATCAATTTGACAGGTAAGGTAGGCCTTCACAGTTCATATAATAGTTTAACACATTGTTGAGTAATCTATTACAGTGAAACAGTCTCTGGGGAGCTACACTTGTTCTGTGTTCTAGTACATAGACTTTTTATACAGGTAAACTTGAGGTTTTCCAAATATTCATCACACACACACAAAATTTAGCTATGTTGTAGCCAATGGTATTATATATTCACTATCATCTAATTTATGTTATTCATAAAAAAAAACACCTCGTAGCCCCAGGCTATATTTAGTTACACATAGCTAAACAGTACATAGGTGCATGCGTTCACTGAGGCATGGTATCAGTTCTATATTTAAACTTGTGTAACAGAAAACTCGCTCTACCTCTCAGCACAATGTCCCATAAACCTAATTATGGGTAGTGAGGCTTATATGAGCGTAGTAAAGGTGAGCTGTTTGAGTCTTAGTGTGGATTCTCCTCCTTACCCTAATGGGTATGGGACCTGGGTGCTCTACCTCTGAGCCACAACCTCAGTGTTATTTATTTATTTTTAATGCAAGGTCTGCTGAATTGCCCAGGCTAGCCTTGAACTTGTATTTCCTCTGCCACAGCCTCTCTGGTAGCTAGGATTATAAGCTCATAGCATCATACCTGGCTGGATTATTTATTTATTTGTTTGTTTGTTTGTTTATTGCTTTAGCATGTAGTCTGTATCCTGCTTACAAGCAAACTGGGTGTATCTCAGCACCACATCCATGTTGCTGGCTTACTATGTCTTAATTAGCAAGCCAATGTTACATTGCTCATACATTCCATCTAGTCCTATCTGGTCTTAAATTATGAATCAGAAGTGTCCCGTAACTCCTCACTTAAAAGTGAACCTGTGTTATTAAGGTTGTGAGTTGCCCACACGTTTTTCTGAAAATGTCCTTTTTGCTCTTTCATTTCTTGCTGCAGAGTTCTTTGACTCACTTCAAAGAGGAGACTAAATCTGAGTAAAGGTGAAAAACCCCAGTGAGACCATGTTACTGTCTTCCAACATTATATGTGCACACAAATCCATCTGACTAGAGCCTGTGCACTTCTTTTTTTGAGAGAAGTCTACAATTACAGTCCCTAGGTATAATGACAGCAAAAAGTAAGAACTTTTCTAGCTGTGCTCCATATTTTTCTATGTTTCTTTCTCAGGGAAAGAAGTACTTTTGGGTGCTCTTTCCAAAATGAGCATCTCCAGTCTCTTTGGATACTTGCTAGTATAGCTTAGGGATCTCCAGTATCTTCTCATTGTTTTTAGTGTCATGGGTAGTTTATGCTTAAAAAGTAAGAATATTCTGCAAGGAAATAAGTTTGAGAATTACTAAAAATGATCAACTTTGAGTTATTGAGAGAACAGAATATTTGTAAGATTAGAAAAAAGAACTAATTTAAAGATGTCGACTTACGCTCAGTTTTTAAGGCAAGAGTCTTGGTGTCTATGTACGAGCTCATGCTTCTTTTGTTTGGTGGCCAGTTTAGTCCAGCCTGGGGACGGGGCTGGTGAAGCATGTGATGCAGAGGATGGAACGTCCTTCAGCCTTTGCCTAAGCTTGCCTAAACAGGCACTTTAGACTACTGAACTATCTCGCTAGCCCATCAAGCTTGTAAGATGTTAAAATTAATAATCCGATACATTATTTCAAAAGAACCAATATGATAAGTCAGACTACTTATTATTTCCTGCATAAGAAATATGCTGTCTAACTTTTATGTAGATCAAATTTCAATAATTCATTAAAGGTATTTCATGTCCTATATGCTTGTAAAACAATATTAAGTGATGTGTGAATACTGTTAATTCTCAATGAATAGTTTGATGACTTTTTTTAAAAAAGAAAAACAGCCTAGTATGGTTAAACATAGTTAAAACTTTATTCTTTGAAGCATAACTATCACAGACTTTTTATATATATTCTTTAAAGCATAAATTGTGTTCTGATGTTTAGCTACATATAAACTGATGAGGTTTCACTACATATTCTGTGTATTCTTTTTCAAGGTTAAATATACTTAGAATAATCATGCTTTGTGATGTGCCTGCCACAGATACAGAATTATCATAATAGGGAAACCTAGTACTTTTTCTTATAAAATTAAATTAGGGAAGAGTTTGTAATTTCTCTTTGAGATCTGAAGATTAATAATGTGCCTGGGATCATGTTAATTTTTAAGTTCGTTATGGGACTATTTTCTGTTATTGATTTTGAGTTGTTTACAGTTCTTTTCTCAGGATGACTAGTTAGTACGTCAAGATTCTGAAGTTTCACTAATAAATTCATGGTTGTTGTTTCTGTTCTTTTCCCGCTCATCATCTCTTACCTCTTTGTATTAAAAAACTCTTGACACTTTTGCTTGCATGTGTATTCATTCTGAGATTGCTTCCTGAAAGTCTCCTATCCACTAATCCTTTCTGTTGGCAGGGCTGATGTGGATGTTTAAGTTGTGTTCACTAGTGGTATGAGTACAGGGCAACTATCAGATGGGTACTCTCTGCTTCCCTTCCTGGACATGACTTTTATTAAATGCTGTGTATGAGCCACGCAGTGTTAAGCAAAAGTCTACTCACAAATACAACACATTAGCAAAAATGCATACTTAAAAGCAAGTGATAGTGAACCTGAATGTTAGCTGAAGCAGATTCAAAGTGTGAGAGAACATTTAAAAATGTAGCAGGGAAAAAAAAAATATAGTAGGGACTGCTTAGAAAATTTCAAACCATGTAAAAAATATCACTTCAGAGAGATCATTGTCTCACAGGAAGTTGCAAGAAGAGTTCAGAGAAAGCTCCTGCAACCTTTTCCAAAACTGCTGCTGTGGTAATGTCTTGCATAAATATATTGTGGTATCAAGACCGGAAAAATGATGTTGGTATAATCTATAGACCTTATTCAGGTTTCTTCAATTTTTATATTTTCTTGTGCATATCTCTGTTTGTTATAGTTTTATTACATCTGTGTATTAAAGTATTTGTTGCTACAGTTAATATGTAGCATTGTTCCAGCACCAATTGGAAATTCCTCCTGTGTACGTTCACAGTGTCACTCTGTTTCCATCACTCATTTTGATTACCTCTGACTTAGTTTCCATCATAATTCTTTCAGTTGAGAATATTACATAAATTGGAATATATAAGCTATCCAGATAGACATTTTTCTTTCCTGTGGCATAATATCCTTCAGACCTATCCAAGGTGCACCTATTAGTACTTTGGTCCTTTTTGCCACTGAGTAGTAGTTCATTGCATGGATGCTCCATCCATCCTGTTTGTGTATCCAGTTACTTGTTGAAAGACATTTGGATGGGTTCCAGTTTTTTGAGGATTAGGAATATTATAAAGCCATGAGTATTCCTGTGTAAGTTATTTTTCTGAAATAAATACTCAGAAATACAATGACTGGATCCTATGGTAAGCATGTTTAATTTTATATGATATTTTCAAACTATTTTACACAGTGTACTATTTTGAATCTTACAAGTGACAGGTGAGGGATTCAGTTTATTTGCATCCTTCCCAGCATTTGGTGTCATCATTATTTCTTTTTGTTTAAACTTTATTATGTTATGGCCAGCTCAGCCTGCCCTGGAGGTGGGCTTGCGCAGCATGTGGGGCCAGGGATTGAACTGTGGTCCCTGGGGTTGCCTAACCTTGCCTAAGCAGGTGCTTTAGGCAGCTAAGCTATCTTGCTAACCCCTCATCATTCTTTCTTTCTTTTTTTAAATTACTTTTAATAAGAAATAACACTGAGAAAGTTTCAAAACACGTTAGTAGTACATTCCCTGTAATTGATACAATGCATATTGTTATTCTTGTAGTAGTTATTGAGAGCACAAGATGTAGACATGATAATTTTTCTAATCATTATTGTTACAAAAATTTTTTCTGATTGAACTAAGAGAAAGTAGTTGTATGCATAGTCCAATATTCCATAATTGCAGTGGGTTATTGGCAGAACTGGCAATGTCAGAAGCTGTTGCTTTAAGCCTTTTAAAGCTCAACATACTAATCTGGCTTTACTTTTTGCCTCGTGGTTAAACTTTTCTGCTGGGTGGTTAAGGCCAAGATAAAGCAACACAAGTATAACAGGCTAAGGGCAAGTTAAAGCAAGACCCATATAACAGAACATGTAACTTTTGTATCTCCCAAGGTCAGTCAAAACCCCTCAAGATTTATCTTGAAACCATGTATACTGCTTTGTAGAACTGTTATCAGCATCAGCCATCTGGATGAGTCACGGCCATTGCTTGACTACTTTGCGCTATGTGAAAGCCTGAGAGAATGTTTTCTCTCTAGGTCACTCTCCTTAGGCACACTATACATCATTGATCCCTTTCCTCTGTGGCCCCATAAAATCTCTGAACAGAAAATTTGGGACACCATTGAGTTATAGGATGTTATAGCACAGTTCTTCTATGTCCTGAGTCCTCACTGATCTTGAAGGGCTAGGGCCAAAAAATTAGCTATCCTTCTAGCCCTTCTTTTTCTCTTATTTTTGGTCTGCAAACTTGCATTCTTAATCCTCCAGAAGAGAAGCTTAGTGATACTATTACTCTATAGCATAGGTACTTGAGCTTAACATCTCTGTCTTTCTTAATATCAAACATCTTAGACTTAACCTGGAATTGGTGTTTTCTATCAGTCATTGATGTTCTAATAAATCTTTATAGAATGTGATAAAAGCAGTTACACATTTTTACACAGAAATTTTGAAATCTAAGCATATACAAAATTGTAGCCGGTCGATCTTATCACATTTTCCCTTGTCTCTTACTCTCTTTTAATACCCA
>PVKN010032450.1:0-12304 GCA_004027915.1 Capromys pilorides
TATGTTTCTTTGATTTTGGCACAGAGTGAGCTATTCTATGACTGATCCATGAACACTTTCTGCTTCATTTTTATTTTACACAATTTTTATTGTTATATTCACTTAAGTCTGTGAATAATTTATTCATAATGTGCTATCTATTATTAATCTTATGCTATGTGTTCATTTCAGAAATATTTCTCTAAAATTCACTCTTTCTACATCTCATATCTTTAACATTTCAATATTTGTCTACAATTTTTAATATGCTACCTAATTATTGGTTTTCAATAAAGTTAGTGACAAGGAAATGTGTGTCCTCCAGCTGCATCCATTTACCGACAAAAGACTCAAATTTATCCTGCTGTGGAGCTGAGTGACGCTGCGCCGTGTAACAGTGCCACATCTGCTTTACCCGTTCCTCAGCTGATGGGCATCTGGGTTGTTTCCAGGACTCGGCTACCACAACTCACACCGCCACAAACACGGGCGCACATCTGTCACGGTGGCCTGAGGTTTGTGGTCCTTATGCAAAGGTACCCAGGAGGGCAGCAGCGGGCTTGAATGGAATCTCCAGTGCTAGCTTTCGCAGGAACCTCCCCACTGATGGAGACCAGTGTCTATGGGGCAGAAAGACTGTCCCTGCAGACAGTGCCTTCCCTGTAAGCTGATCAAACAGGAACGGCTTGGTGGACACGCTGCAGGGAAGCTCCTATGCCGGCGGCCCTGAGAGCCCATGGGTTTACTTCAAGAATGCTCTGCTTACCAGGTGTGTGGTTATAATCCCAGCATTCTGGGAAGCTGAGGCAGGAAGATCTCCAGTTCAACCCGAGGCTTAGTGAGACCCTGGGGATGTAATTCAGCACAAAGGCCATGGATTGGATTCCTAGTACCAACCCCAGCAGAAAAAGTGCTCTGCCGCCCTTTTCCCGCGTTCTGATTGTCCCTGTTCTTTGGGCTGTTAGAGGTTTTGGTGCCGTTTTCCCCGCAAACCACAGGGCCCATCCAACCACCCAACTCTCCAAGTCACCTCTGCCCAGGCTTTTAGCGGCACGGGAGCCGAGGCAATCGCGGTCTGTCCCCCTCTCTGCGCTCAGCAGCCTAGGAGATGCTGCGGGGTTTGTTCACTCCTCCCACGACGGCTAAGACTCCTCTAAAACACCAGGGGCCTCCCCAGAGGGCCTCCGCTGGGCAAGTGCCACTCCCTAGAAGCCGCGTCTGTGGTTCAGGGTGAGGGCACACGCTGGCCCTGCGGAGGGGAAGAGAAGGGCCTCAGGGGGAATCAGACTTGTTAGCCACCGCGGGCGGGTGTCTTCAGCACGCGGAATTCACCATGTTGCTCCTTCTAGGATTTCCGGACACATCCACTCTCTGTCTGATCTGAGCAAACCTTGCTCATGTGGAAGTTGTGTTCTGTCTGTGTCCAGTGGCACTGGGGACAGAACCGAGGGCTGTCACACTGCGCTACAGACACAGCTCTTTTATAATCGCTTTCCTTTCATCCAGAGTCTTCCTGAGCTGCTATGTTACCCAAGCTGGACTCGAAGCTTCAGTTCCCTACCTCAGCCTCCTAGAACGTTGATATTATAGATCATTTAGTTAGATAGAAATGAATGTCCAGTCAGAGAGAGGGTGGGCCCTCAGGGAGTCAGCAGGAAGGATGACATCCAGGGGCTGGGGAGATAGCTCCGTGGCACAAGTGCACAAGTGCCTGCCTGGCAAGCACAAGGTTGTAAGTTCAAACCCCAGTTCCACCAAAAAAAAAAAAAAAAAAAGACATCCACAAAGATTATGGTTTCAGGCAAATCTGAAGAAAGCCAGGCCTCAACATGGAGATAGAAGAGCCACGCTCACGTGGCTCCACAGACACAAACAACAATTTGAGATTGTGCCGGAATTAGGACCACCTGGTCCAGCGAGCTGAGATTGTCCCCGGATACAGGTGGGTCTCGAGAACATGTGAGCCCATCCCTGCCCCAGTAAGCTTTTGTTCTTTCCACGGACTCGTGTCCACCTGACTCGTGTCCTACTGGAACCACACTAGCTAAGCGGTGACACTTGTAAGCACCGAACCTCAGCAGCCAACCAGGGGGGACTCCTCCTGGAAATCTGCGAGCTGTTCTTCTCCTCCTTATTTCCAGTAGCTCTCTCCTCACGTCTCCTCTGGCTCCCAACAGTTTGCGTCCAGCACGAACTCAGAACGCAGAGCAACCAGCGTGTTGGGAGTTACTGTCCCCATGTCGCTGGGATCACGGGCGAGCCCCACCACACTGGCCTGGCCTCACCCTCCAAGTGCCATCCGGAAGTGCTTGGGGCCTCTTCCGGTTCTCTGCAGGTCTGCAGAGAGCAGGAAGCCAACCCTGGGGCGGACCCCACAGGCCGACTGAGAGAGGCCGAGCTTCCGGGGAAGTGCTGTGAGCACGGAGGTCTGGAGTCACCTCTGGGTGCTTCCAGATCCTGAGATTTTTTTTTTAAGGGAAGGGGCTACAAGGGTGTTTAGGGTCTCACTACTAGACCTGACTTGTAGTGATCTGCCTCTATTTAGCCTCCCGAGAGCTGGAATGACTGGCACACGCCATCACGCCCAGTCTCAATTGCCGTTTTAGCGCGCCTCGGGGGCAGAGCCGGCACGGCAGGCCTGGGAATCGAACCCCTGGCCCCTGCGCCTGCATGCAGGCGCTATAATCTGCTGAGGTATTTGGCCAGTCCTGAGACGCTGGGTTAAAGGGTGGTGCGGAGCAAGGCTCTGGCACAGGCGCCAGCTCGCCTCGCACAGGAGGTCAGCCCAGGAGGCAGGGCCTCTGTCCTCGGGCTCTTTCCCGTCCTCTGAGCAGACCCGGATGTGGAGCAAGGGGGCTTCTCGGTCCGAGGGCACATGCGGTACAAGCATGAGGGAAGGGACAGAGTGACGCCACTACTCATGGCCGCATAGGCAAGCCAGCCAGCAGGTGCACGGCCAAGGAGGAGCCGGCGCCCGTGGATGTCACGCTGACTGCGACACTTTCCATGGCACCGCACACAGCCTGCAGCACGGAGTCCTCTGGCTCCTGACACTTCCGGAGGAAGGAGCGCCCGAGGCTGACAACTCCGCGACTGTCCCGCCCCTGCGGGTCAGGGAGGCCATCGCAGCCAGCCGCTTCCACCTCCGGAATGAGTTGGCTGTCATCGCTAGGAGAACATATCTTCCCCTATCACTTTTTAAAACCACTAGAAAGTCCCGCATGGGAGTGCCCGCACGCCTGTGATTCTGGCCCTCGGGAGGCTGAGGCAGGAGGCTCGCGAGTGAGAGGCAAGTCTGGACTACTGCGCAAGACCTTGCGGTGAAAAACAAAACAAAGAGACGATAACAGAAAGTCTCTGTCTCTGAGGCAGAGCCGGGCTTTCTCCGGCGAGGTGCTGTGAGCACTGCAGTCACTTCTGGGTGCTTCCAAACACCGAGACTGCGCCATAAACCAAGAAGCTGCCCCTCCCTCGCTTTCTCCTGGGGTCAGACGTCCCCAACTCCTTACGCGATTTCCCCTTCTGTACTGCAGACCGTCACCTGGGTAACCTGCAGGTGGCTCCCCTGCCCCCTGGGCGGCACCGGTACCTCTGCAGGCGGCCGCTCGCTTTCCTGACTTCTCTGGGCCCTCTTCCCGGGGAGACCAGGAGATGGAGAGTCTCCTCCCAGGAAGTTGAGGATCTTCTGTTCTACTTCAGCCGGGGGACTCTGTTGCGCGCTGGGAAGGCCTGGGGTCCCGCGGTCAGCTTCCCGGGAGCCGTGGCGCTGCAGGCGGGCTGCGCGAGTGGGTGCTTGCGGTGGTTGCTGCAGCGTAACAATCCACGGCAGAGTTGGGGTTCCATTCAGCAGCAGAGTGTGCAATTGGCACGTGCAAGGAATGTGTTCAGTCCCCTGGGTCCCCAAAACAAAACTCAATGGTATGAGACCCGTCATCCATCACTGTTCTGTGGCTCCGCTGGACTAAGCGAGACACCGCTTCTGTCCCCTGGGGTCCTGGCAGGCGCTCCGCTGGGTCCCGATATCTAGACGGGCTCACTTCTGTATCTAAAGCCTCCAGGAAGTTGGCGCAAAGGCCGAACAGAGTCAGGAGAGTGGCAGAGTCAGGTGTCCTCTGCGCAGGGGCGGGGACCCCTGCCCAGCAGCACGGGCTTCCGGCCTTCGCAGACCGGGAGACCGGGAGCTTCGAGTCTGCCTTGTTGAATGGGCCAGAGGGAGGCACAGGAGCAGCGCAAGTTGGCTTTGGGTCGGGACTTCCCGGGGGACTGATCTGCCGCAGGGTAGGGCGGCACTGTCCTTGGGGGCCACTTAGCATACAGGAAAGAGACAGATGCAGAAGGGCAGTGGACACGGAGCAGGACTAAAAGATCCGACCTGAGAGGATGGAAGTTGATAAAAGAAATAAAAGCGTAGACGAACAGCTAGCTTATAGTCAAGTGGCCCCCCGGGAACATCCAATGCACGTTAGGTTCCTTCCGGCATTTGGCCTCCGCGTCGCCCCGCGGTTCTCAAAGCTGGCTGTGCTCCAAAATGCCCCAGGGACCAACTCAGCAGAGACTCCCCAAGCTCAGGGGTGAAGCAAAAATTTAGGGCGGGCCAAAAGTTCTGCTCGCAGCCAGGCAGTTTCTTCCATGGAGATGAGGCAGGTTGTGAAGCGCAGTGAAGCTCCCAACACCTCCAGGAGAGGCTGGTGATGAGGCACCCGGCTCGCCCACAGCCCCAGGGCAGGGCTCACCTTTGAAGAGTTGACAGCTATTTTGGAAAATTTCTATGATGAATAATCAAGCCACTGGTTTTGGCAATCATAATAAATTTATACCTAATAAAATATCCTAAATATCCCAAGAGAGCCTAGATTTCATTACAAAGGGAAAGGGGGAGGGAGAGGGATAAAGGAAGTTGATTATCAGCTCTGCAGCTAAACCAAGAAGCCGTCTCCCCATTCCTGAATGCATCCTCAAACCTCTGCTCAA
Source organism: Capromys pilorides (assembly GCA_004027915.1). Taxonomy (NCBI): domain Eukaryota; kingdom Metazoa; phylum Chordata; class Mammalia; order Rodentia; family Capromyidae; genus Capromys; species Capromys pilorides. The sequence goes on from PVKN010032450.1 coordinate 4,951, forward strand.
ACCCCAGCTGCCGACCATTACACCCAGCGGCAATGAAATGTCTGGATTAGAAACCCCAATTAATACCGCAGCAACAAGTACTTCTCCTGAAGGATGTGAGACCATAGATTAGGATGTGGCAAAGCACCTGGGGAATCTGGGGTCCCCTGTCAATCACAGAGACCCAGAACAAGTGCCCCAGTCCTGCGCCTGGCCCCAGTAGGACAGTGCCATCTTCAGTTCTTCTTGTGGAAATTCCAGCAGGATCTTGGCAGGACAGCCTAGCTGTGACGTCAGCCCAAGGATGGAGGGCGCAGAAGACAAGACGGCCGCCGCCGGCATTAAGCACGTGGCCTCTGCGTTCTCTCCTTCCCAGTAATCCGCTCTCACCCAGCAGTGTTTGTTTGTTTATTCGGTTGTTCGAGACAGGATTGCGCCGCTCAGCCGTGGCTGGCCTTGACCCTGCAGCGATCCTCCTGCCCCGGCCTCCAGAGCGCTGAGATGACCGACATGTGCCCCCACGCCCTGGGTCTTCCTACTTTTAATTGACCCCCATTCACTGTGTGCAGTGTGCTTCTCTTCCTACCTTTAATGCACATAAAATTCACCACCCCTTGTGCTTGTGTTGTCCAATTCTTTGTTCCGGGCAGGAAGGACGGAGTCCCAGAACCCCAGAGCCTCCCAACCAGCCTCATCCAGTTCCAAAGCTGTCCCTATCTCTCCCTTTCCCTGCCCCTCTTATCTGTAGCCAACGTAGGCTCCATGTAGATAACCTATACTCCATCCCCCCAAGTTTTTTATGGAAACGTACTCTACCTTATAACTACAGTGGACTGTTTCCAACTGCTTCTAGCTTGGCCACTAGAAGTTGTTCCATGGCCACCAGCCGGTGTCTAAAGAGGTCCCAAAGGGGAAGGTGGGGGACTTCCCCTCACTGTACCCATGAGACACATTGCAAATTCACTGACTTTCATCATAGAAAAAAGAATTTCCCGGCGAGATGGCTCAGTGGTCTAAAGCGCCTGCTTAGGAAAGCTTAGGCAACCACAGGGACCACAGTTCAATCCCCAGCACCACATGCTGCACCAGCCCCACCCCCAGGGCAGGCTGAGACAACCACAATAAAAAAGAAAAAGAAAGAAAGAAAGAAAGAAAGAAAGAAAGAAAGAAAGAAAGAAAGAAAGAAAGTCCTAGGTTTGACCAAATAGCTCAGGGGATTAAAGCTCCTGCAAACAGGCACAGGGTCTGGGGGTTCGATCCCTGGGCCTACTGTGCCGGCCCCGCCTCCATGCATGCTGAGACAGCAATTGAGATTGGGTGTCTGGGCACACACCTCTCTTGGGAGGCTGTAAACAGGCAGATCACTAGGAGTCCAATCTAGTAGTGAGACCCTGAACACCCTGTAGACCCTTCCCTAAACCCCAAATAAAAGATTCCAAGACACTTGAGTGAGAATCATAAAGGGTTTTATTAAGGAGATTTGTACTAGGAATCAAACTTGGGACCTTGTGCTTGTCAGGCAAGCAACTATACCGCTAAGCTATATCCCAGGCATTATTGGGGAGACTTTTAAAAGTAAGTAAACATTGGTTTGGGAGCAGCATTGGCTCCAGAAACATGCTTATAATCCAAAGCACTTGTATATCAAAGTTCTCCATAAGGAATAATAGAATCTCAGATTATTTATTCCACAATTTAAAAACATTCATATAAAAAGATTACATAATACATGAAATGCAAGATATAAAGGAAAAGAAATTAACCTGCGTTAACCTATGAAAACCTTCACAGTTGGTGGAAGGAAAATGAGAGGAGGGTCATCATGCAGGAGACTTTCGTTGTCACCAAATAATAAATTATGTATGTATTTACTTATTTTCTTTTATTTATACATTTATTTGGTACGGGGTTTTGCTACACAGCTCAGACTCATATCCTCCTGTCTTAGCCTCCCCAGCACTGGGATTACAGGCGTGCACCACCACGCCTGGTTTCAGGGCCTTTCAAGGCCAGCACAGCTTGCAGTACTGGGGATCGAACCCAGATCCGGGGATTGAACCCAGATCCTTGCATTTGCCAGGCAGGTGCTTAGACTGCCAAGCTATTTCCCCAGTGCAGCCCCCATTTTTCATCTCCAGTTCTTCCTCTTATGCTGCTGGCAACAGCCCTCGGGGGGCCTCCCACACCCAGCACGACACTGGTTCAGCCAGTTGTCAGTCTACAGCAGATACCAAAACTCCACTTAGCGTCAAAATCCTGGACAGTGAGCCACTGGCTTCCCGGACTCCAGGGGCCTTGAGACGCCTCAGCCGGCCCTCAGCTGCTCAGTTGTGCTCCGGGCCCTCTTGGTTTCCTTCATCCACCTCACATTCACAGACATCTATCACCCTGCAGAAGAGGTAAAAAGATCCCGTCTCAGTCCTAGATTACAGAGCCATGGAGGGCTGCGCCTTCTCAGACCAGTTCTGCCTGCCCAGTTCCCCTGAACTCCTTTCTAATTTTCCTTTTCCATTCTCACCTCTTCCCTTTTTACAGGCTTAACAGTGCTCCACTCTCTGGGGGTAACACCAGCACTGTGGCCCTACTGGCAGCACTAGCTTGGAAGGCTGAGGCAGGAGGGTCGCATGTTGAGTGTTGCCTGGGCAACACAGTGAGACTCTGCTTCAAGATACTTTGTTGCTGGGGTGCTGTGGACATACTGTGAAAGGCCTGGCTTTGATTCCCAGTAGCAAAAGGAAAGAAAAACTGCTCTTATTAAGGATGTTTCTTCCTTCAGGGTGTTATTGCAGACCGATCTATATCTCACCCCTCCCTGCCTTTCTTCCTCCTCTTGCCCTCCTCCTCCTCCCTTCCCCTCCCTCCCAACCTTCCTCCCTCCATCTCTCCCTCTTTCCTGCTTTCCTTCCTCCCTCCTGGTCGCCTCAGGTGGGGCCCATCAGCGCGCACACACCTGGGAGCCGCCAGCCAGGACCAGCCTCGATGTGGCCTGTGCTTGGGACACCTTTTCCTTTACCCTCCTTCTGTGGCACCCAGCCCCACGTGTGCCCCCTCTGCAGACGCTCTGTGTCTCCGAGGTGCAGCTGGGCTAGGTTCTCCCCACTTTATGTCGCCTCTGTTGTCATTTCTCAGTGCTGACCGCTGGCCAGCTATGCTCCCGCCTTCTTCTCCAAGGCCCCCGGCCTAGTCAAGGGCTGCTGCCTGGTACAGCGGGGGCTGTCTGCGCCAGGCGCCCGCCGGCCCTTCTGACCCCAGCCACCACGAGGCGGCCCGGCCCGCTGCTAACACAACATCCTCACAGTGTTCCTCACCCTCCTCCTGCTGGCATCTGATCCCAGTCAGCAAATCTTTTGCCACTATTCGGTAAAACATGTTTATTTTCTCTCGTCTCCACAGTGAAGAACTGCCCACTGGCCTGTTCTAGGACAGGAAGGACCAGTAGCCAAGTAGGAGGGGCCCCTGGGCTCCCTCTGGCATGCAAGGCCAGGAGGCACTGGCTGTGAAGACCCTGCGTGAGGGGCTTAGGCAGCACAAGGGGCAGCGGCCACAGGACAGCACGCAGGGGGAGGGTGCAAGGTTGGCCTTGTGCCAGGTAGCAGCCCACCTCCAGCCACCCAGGGATGGGGTACAGCAAACATTTAAATAAAATCATAAAATTCCTTATTTTCATTGAAATAGAGGTTAAAAGAACTCACTTGGTTGAGAAAGCACAAAGCTTCCAGTTCAGACTTGGGTGACAGCCCTAACCAAGCCCGAGTCCCTCGGCCCACTCTGCTGGGGACCCTCGGTACCATCCAGGCGTCTCACACTCAGGCTGTGGCACAGAGAGGTCGCATGGTTGTGACTGCGCACACGTGGTGGTCGTGGACGCGGGCAGGAGAGCCAGGCTTCCAATTCAGACCTGCAGAGGCCCAGGACAGCACGCTCTTGTCAGATGCAGTGGGGAAAGCCTTCGGCTCCCGCAGCCAGGGCCACCGGGGCCAGTCCCAGGGCTGCCTTCCTCTCCTACATGCATCTGGGGAGGGACAGAGACCAGCACCCGCTCCTGGCAGGTCACAAGGGGACACAGTTCCCACCCCAGCCAGCACTGGTCCATGTCGTCCCTGAGGCTTTGTGCTGACTGCGTTGGCTCTGCCTTTTGCCTGACTTGGCTGGGTTTGGGTTTCTGAAGTGGTTAAGAGGGTAAACAGTGCCGAGCCTGGGTCACCCCAAGCAGTCACCGGTTTCTGAACGAGCAGTCGCTTCTAGAAAGCTACAGCAGAAGGCACAGGCCCAGGAGGACCCTTGGAGCGCCCCAGTGATTCTGTGCCCGACCCAGCACTAGGGCTCCCCTGTGTACATCGCTGCACACCCCGTTGCCCTGCCTTGAGCCCCGCTCTGGGAACCCAGAATGAGGGTGTGCTCCACGCCTCAGAGTGCTGCATGTGGGGAGCGGAGGGGAGGCGCCCAGTTCTCAGGCCTGACAGTGCCCTGGGCCAGTGTAGTACCAGCAGCAAGGGGGTTGCAAACTGCGGTAGCAGGGCTCACCCTCCCAACCCCCCCCCCCCCCCCCCCCCCCCCCCCCCCCCCCCCCCCCCAGCAGCCTGCAGCCAGCATCCAGTGTGAGGCCAGGAGTGTCGGGTTCTCACAGATGTGAACACTGAGGGTGGGGCTGAGTGCCACTTTGCTCCCCACACAGCACCAAGCCTGGCCCGCCTGGGCTTCAGGGCTGTGTGCTTCTCACCAGGAGCGTCCTCGCTCCTCTCTCTCCCAGAGAGCGGCCTCAGTCCAGCCGCCCACCGCCCCGAGCCGGGCGCATCTCTCTCACAAGCTGCATGACCTGCTCAGGAGAACTCTCAGAGGCCTGCACCTGGGTTCTAGGAGGCCCTGCTCTCTTTTTTCCTTCTGTTATTGTATTGGAGACCAAACCCAGGGCCTTCACACTGAGCTACAGCCCCAACTCTTTTAATGTTTTCTTTGAGATAGGATTTCACTAACTTGCCAAAACTGGGTTCGAACTTGAACTCCTCCTGCCTCAACCCCCTAAAGTGCTGGGGTTCCAGGGGTGCATCGCTATGCCTGGGCCCTGCTCTTGACTGGATGTGGCAGGGTAGGGGTCTAGGGTGCCAGGCTTGGAAGGCTGTCAACAGGCACTGCGTGGTGGCCCGGGGACCATGTCTCAGAGCTGGGGCTGGCACTGCCGTGTGACTCTGCAGGTGCCCAACCGGGGGACAGCCACGCACACCTGGTGTCTCAGGGACAGCAGAGCGGTCGCCTGTGGTGGCTCTCTGGGCAGCTGCCCTACCCCTCAGCGCTGCTCTGCTCACGGCAGGAGGTGCAGTGTGCACCCTGGAGGCACCGGGGGGCTTGGCCGGGTGCAGATCCAGGCGACACGGGTCCTGAGCAGGACAGAGCCGCCTGACCTCCAGCCTGAGTGCAGCAGCACCTGTCAGGCACAGGGCAGGGGTGGGGCCGGCAGGGACGCCTGTGCGCAGATGTGGCCACACATCCTGTGCACCAAGGTCAAGGCCGGCGTCACCATGACCAAGCAGGAACCAGGTGACAGGGACAGCAACAGAGCAGAGTCAGGCCTGGTCCTTCCCTGGGCAGCTGCAGCCCGTGCCGCCCACAGAGCATAGAGTCGCCTGCACAGCCTTGAGGCCCGCCCTGCTGCCCTGAGCCTCCTCTCCGATGCTCCGTGCTGCACCCCCACAGCCCGGTGCTGGTCCGAGCACTCCTGCTGGGTGTTCTTCGGCCTCCAGGCAGGCAGACTCTGGGCTCATTTCCAGAAAAATCAGTGCCCAGTGGTCCTGGAGAAAACACTGCACTGGACAGGTCCCCGCAGGCCACAGAGGCCTAGCCACGCCAGGCTTCCCTCCCCAGCCAATGGCCGAGTCTCCGCTCTCTGCCAGCCATATCCCTGCTGACTTCACCCTCTGGCAGCTCCCCCAGGCCGTGTCCTGGTGGGCTCTGTGGCCCGGAGTCTCCCCGAGGCTGCCAGGCCCTGACCTCCTCTGCTGCCAGCTGACATCAGCCGTCCTCCTCGCTGGCCAGGCACTGGAGCCAGACTGCGCCCTGGCCGCACCCACGCCACACAGGCACCCTGCCGGTTGTGGGGGCTTCTGTGTGCAATAGGGGAGTGCGGGAGGCTGCAGGGGGTCCAACAGGGCTGGGGAGGGGGTGGCTACAGAGCCAAGAATGAACGGCCGGCAGGACAGTCCAGCGAGGGCAGGAATGCTGTCAGAAGCTTAATAAGCGCACGCAAATGTGGCTTCCGCCCCGTCACTCTGCGGAGGCCTTAACCCGTTCTGCCGCGAAAGCAAGGCCCCCACCCAGGCCCCGTGCCTGCACTCCCACCAGCCCTCCCCCAAATCCACCAGCACCTCACCCCCAGCTCACAGCCCCGTGCCAGGAGCCCCGCGGCCCCATGCAGGTCCCCAGGTGGGCTCCGTCCTGGTGGCAAAGAAGCCAAGACTGGCTCTGCTCAAATACCAGCGGCTACTGCTATGCAGCAGGTGCGCCTCTGTGGTCTCAGCCTGGGGCGAGCAGCGGGGCAGACGGGGCTGGAGCCCGAGCCAGTGTGTGTGTGCGCGTGTGCGTGTGGCGCGCGCGTGTGCGTGTGTGCGCGCGTGTGTGTGTGCATGTGTGCGCGTGTGTGCATGTGTGTGAGTGCATGCGTGTGTGCACATGTGCGTGTATGTGTGTGTGTATGTGTGTGCGCACGCGTGCAACTAACTGGTAACGTTCACAGAATCCACCTGTCTCCCCATAGCCACCCAAGTTCTCTCTCGTGCTTGGTCCACAGCAGAGCAGTTTACAAAATAAATCTTCATCCACTTGTAGCACAGCAGATAAATTAGGTTGTGGTCGGCATTCCTGAAATCTGCTCTAGAAAATACAGTGCACTGCAGGAAATGCACACAGGACTTCTGTCCCAGGTACGCACCCTCTGTTCATGCAACACTGGCCAGTGTGCGGTCATCATGTGCCTGCCCGAAAATGGCAGTGTCACTTGATTTACAATGACGTGTGTATCAATATTCTCTTCTCTCTCACCTCTCTTCTCTGTCTCTCCCTCCCTCCCTCCCTGTCTCTCTCCATCTCTGTCTGTCTCTCCCTCCCTCCCTCCCTCCCTCCCTGTCTCTCTCCATCTCTATCTGTCTGTCTCTCCTCTTTGTCTCCGTGTCTCTGTCTCTCTCTTTATCTCTGTCTCTGTCTTTGTGTCTCTCCCTCCCCAGCTCTCTCCCCATCTCTCCCTCTTTCTCTGTGAGCCTTTTTGTCTCTATCTCTGTCTCTCTGTCTCTTTCTCCCTCTGTGTCTCTGTCTCTCTCTCTCCCTCTCTCTCCTCCCTCCCCCTCCCTCCCTCTCTCCCTCTCTCTCCTCCCTCCCCCTCCCTCCC
>PVKN010032451.1:0-12260 GCA_004027915.1 Capromys pilorides
GTCATAGTTACTTAAGCAACAATCAATTTTACCTAAAGTTGGGGCTGGGGAGATAGTTCAGAGGAATAAGTGCTTGCCTGCAAGCACAAGGGCCTGAGTTCAATCCTTGGTTCCGCGCAAAAAAAAAAAAAAAATTGTCCCGAAGCATTTATTTGCATCCACCCTACAACTACTGTCAACTCCATGGACACAATGGGGCCATTGTGGGTTTCTCCACTTTCCCCCTCGATCTCATCAGTGCTTTATGTCAATGTATCAAAGTGTTCTTTGAAATGTAAACCTGAGAATGACATCCAAATGTTTAGAACTCTGCTGATGGATTATCTTTATCCCAGCCCTGTCAATGGCTGACCACTCTAGTCTGCATATGAATCGTCCCCCAAAGGTACATGCTTTGAAGGCCGTGTCCCTAGCTTATGGTGCTATTTGGAGGTTGTGAAATCTTTAAGACATAGGGCCAAATTAAAGGAAGTTAGATCAATAGGGATCTGTTCTTCAAAGGGGTATTAGGACCTCTGCCCTCCTTTCCTGGCCACTAGGCCTCATGTGCCACACCATCCCACCACAATATGCTGAGCCAAGTGCTCATGTATTGAAATTTCTCAAACTGTGAAGGGGAAAAAATTATTTATTTATTATATTTAGTACAGGGTCTACAGGGTCTCACTACATAGACTGGACTTACAGTGATTCACCTGTGTTCAGCCTCCCAAGAGCCAGGATTATAGGCACGTGCCACCAGGCCCGGTCTCAATTGCCATCTCAGCATGCCCTGGGGGTGGAGCAGGTACAACATGCTGGGGATTGAACCTTGGCCGTTGTGTCTGCCTAAGCAGGCACTTGAATCTGTTGAGTGGATTTGGCCAGCCCTAAAAAAAAATGTTTTAAAAACACTCATTGTCTCAAGAATTTTTCAATGTAACAAAAAGTTGACTAACTTGCCATTATTCCAATACTCAAGAGATAAAGTTTATCTTAACTAGGGCTCTTGAACCCTGCACGACCTGCCCATAACTCCACTGTCCCACTGGCCTTCCACACACTGAAGCTCCCAACACACCTTTTGCTCTCTGCAGCCACAGAGCTCATGTGTGAGCCAGTTCACTTTCTGAATTGCTCTTAGGACAGAAAGCTCTCATGTTAATTCTTCCCTATTCTTCAGGTCTCAGCTCAAGTAACTGCTAAAGATCATCATGTAGCTGAGGGTCATGGTCCATGTCTGTAATCCCAGCATTCTGCCAGGCTAGGCAAAAAGATCATAAATTTGAGTTCAGCTCAGGCAGCTTAGCAAATTAATGAGCTTCTGTCTCAAGACGTGAAAAGGGCTTGAATTAAAAAAGTCCTAAATTCAATCCCCAGCACTGCAAAAATAAAACAAGAACAAATCATTAAGCTACCAAGAAGCTCAATTTGACTGTCATGGTTTAGAAGACCCCTGGAATCTTACCAAAGGGATCCATGGCTTGCTCCCTTCCCATATGCACACTCTTACTCAGTGGTCTCTCACAAAGGCCCATTGTGAGCAGACTAGATGAAGCTCAAATTCTCTACCCAGGGGGTTACTCCCTAACTCACGGACCTGCTGGGGCAATAGCGCAACAGCTTAAGTGCCTGCACGGCAAGCACAAGGTCCTCAGTTCAATCCCTTGTAGCAAAGAAAAAGAAAAGAAAATTGACCTAACTCTCATGGACCTGCTTCTCTTTCTCTGAGAGAGAGAGAGAGAGAGAGAGAGAGAGAGAGAGAGAGAGAGAGAGAGAGAGAGAGAGAGAGAGAGATTTACATCTTTGGGTGGTCTCATAGGAATTGAGCTGATAAAAACAGCATGGTACTAGCAGATACGTGAACATTTGGATGAACAGAACTGAGAATCCAGAAATAAAACCTTAGATTTATTTTTTAAATATTTTTTTACTGGGCCAGGCATGATGATGCATGCCTGTAATCCCAGCACTTGGGAGGCTGAGGCAAGAGGATTGGTGTGAGTTTGAGACCAGCCTGGGCTACAAAAGTGAGCTCAAGGTCAGACTGAACTGCATAGTGAGACCCTGTCTCAAAAAAAATTAAATAAATAAATAAAAATAAATATTTATTTATTCATTTTTTGTAATAAATAAAAAAATAAATATTTATTTTTTATTCAGTGGTGCTGAGCATTAAACCCAGAGCCTCATGCATGGAAGGCAAGCTCTCTACCACTTAGCCACAGTCTTAGGCCCTAATTGATGTTTAATGACTATGGCAAAGTAATTTCATAGTGGAACAAAGTCTTTTTTAACATATGCCACTGGCTAGGGAGATGGCTCGGCAGTCTAAGTGCTTGACTGGCAAGTGCAAGGACCTTGGTTCTAGCTCTGTTACCACATATCATGTTGGGCCTGGACCCCTGGGAATGTCATGCTGACCGCTGAAGCCAGGCATGGTGGCACACACTTGTAATCCCAACACTGGGGAGGCTGAGGCAGGAGGATAGCTACATGTCTGAGCTGTATAGTGATACCTTGAACCAAATAAATAAATTTTCAAAAAGATTAAAAAAAAACATATGTCACTGAGAAATTTGAATATTTATATGAAAAAAGGTAAATTTAGATCCTTCCTCTATTAGCTTAAAATGCATCATAGATTTAAATATGAGCTAAAGTGACAATGACACATATTTTTGACAACAAATGCAAGCAAGTCTATGAGATCTTAAATTAGACAAGTATCAAAGGCAGTACTCTGGAACAGATGGATTTTTTAGCCTGAATGTAGTACAGCCACACAATGGAAGGCTATTTAGAAACAGCAGGTACAAACCAATGATGTGTGTGATTTTAGGGTAAACCTCAAAAACAGGCTAAAGATGTCAGATACCAGAAATATGTTATGTAGTTCCACATTTATGAAATGTGTCAAATCCGTGTCTCAAAAGTCAAATATATGTAAAGATAAAATACATCAGTGGGCACTGATTGGGATCATTTCCAGAGTATCAGACCCTGATCTTTGGTGGTCTAGGGCTTATATGGGATAAGCAAGCAGAAAGTACAGAGAAAGAAGGGCTTGTCAGTTGGGGATTGGTTTGTATAATGTGTGTCACAGAGATTAGCTATACATCACAGTGGTCAGAGAGAGTGGAAGAGAAAGGAGAGACTAGAACTTGAACAGGAACTATTACCTGAACAACTAACAAACTGAAATATACTGGCTCAGGTGGGGAGCATCTTCTGTTACGTTGATATATAGGCAACACCTTCTCCTTATTTTCTGCTTCATGTGACCATTCTATCCACAAAGGATAGGATCATTTCACAGGCAAGCACGTTTTCAATAAATATGAAGAGTCATGTTGGCCTGCTAGTATTTTGGACCCAAAAAACTTGTAGATCAAAGTTGAGAAGCATCTAGAAATTACATATATTTCTGTTATGGAGATATGTTCCTCAGAAAAATCATCTAAAATTGGAGATCCAAAGTAGACAATCCTAAAGCTTCATTATATCAAAGAGTAGTTTAAACTGCTTGCTCAGTTCCTAAGGAAATCCTTCCAAATAATTCCTAGGTGCATTTTTCCCTAACTCCATTATAGTTTATGTCTAAATGTTCCCCCCAAGCCTTATTTAGTCATAGAGGGTTTATTTTTTTTTTAAAAAAAAGAAGTGGCTGAATCTATAGTGTGAGATTGATTAGTAGTGCAATGCTGGGATTAAGGGTGAGTGATGGTTGGATGAGTCCACTGATTGGACTGGCGCCACTCTAATCCCCAAAGTCTGAATAAGAAAAAAAGGGGCAGAAGGAGTCTTGTTTCTTACTTTATGTTCCTATTGCTTTGCTGTCTTTCACTGCCATGAGCTGTTGCCCCTCTGCCATATGCCACCGTGCACTGCAGACAGTCAGTTATTGATTGAGACCTCTACAAACTGTGAGCTAACTAACCCTTTTCCCCTTTAACTTTGGGTGTCAGGTATTCTGTCTCAGCAATGAAAAAAGTGACTAAAACAATATTTAATAGTTTATATTTAAAGCTTAAGAAAGCATATAAATTAAAAGGCATAACTCAATATGTTACTGTTAGCTTAAATTCCTTAGGGGTTTCGAATGCAAATACTTTAACTGCCAAGAGGACATAAATACACTTGTGAATTAGAAGTAGCATCTTATTTTTCTTTTACTTTCAAGAGATAAGCCTATACAAAACTTAGTAATTATGATCATAGCTCAACCTGATATCTATTAAGCTATTTTCATAATTGCTTTAAGAAATAAGTTTAACTATTAAATTATTAAATAAGTTTAAATTGCAATAGACCAGTTGTGGTGGCCTTAAATTGCAATCCTGTGGCCAGGTGCAATGTGCACCTGTAATTCAAACAATCAAGAGGCTGAGGCAAGAGGATCACTGGGAGCTTCAGGCCAGCCTGGGTTACAAAGTGAGTTCAAGGTCAGTTTTCACTGTATAGTGAGACCTTGGTCTGAAAAAGATTTAAAAAAAACAAAACATGAAGGTGAGGAAGGGAAGACAGGGATATAGCTTAGTGGCACAAGGCCTTCCTGGCAAACTCAACATCATGAGTTTGGTTCCCAGAACCAAAAATAAAATAACAATCTTATATATTTACTACTTTAAAATGTCAATTGTTTTTACATTCTATTCACTCTCCATATCATAACTTAATTTAAAAATATTGTAATAGTTCTACTAACCTGTTTTGAAACTGTCTCATTGCTATTTCTTTCTCATTAAAATTAGTAAAAAATAAAAAAGATGAATCATTTTTGCTCTAATTTATGAAAATTTTCTGTATTACCAGAGTAGCGGTTTCATAATGAAATTTTTAAAACTAACCGCAGAGTTGGCTTATTTAGAGGCAATGATGGTATGAGTTACATAGGTTCATTTGGTACACTCTCAATTCATGTTTTGCAGGTATATAAAATCCTTGAGAAAAGATATTTCAAACAAACAAGTCTGTTTCATAGGCCAAGTGGGGAAAATATTTTTATGCAGTTGGTAGAGCAGATTTGGCAGGAGTTCAACCCCATTTGTGACCAGATTTTACAATTTGGTGCAGAGAGCACCGAGGCTGAGGAGTAATCACCCTTGCATTCTGGAAGACTTTATACTTACTGTCAATCTGAGGGAGTCATTCAGACGCTTGAGTTTCAGAAATACTTTGAAGAAATCTGAGGAGGAATGCGGGGGTCCTGGCCTGGAGTGAATGATTAAATTGAGTGGTTAAACTGCAGGACAATAGCATATAGGCTCTATTGGACATGGATGATTAAAATACGCAAAACATAAATAATTAAACTGCAAGGCAAAAAGAACACGGGCTGTGTGAGATTGTAATGGTTAAACAACAAGAAGTGTAGATCCGTAAAGTTTGTTGGGTCTGGCATTACTTTTCCCCTTTCCTCAAGGAAAACTGCTGAGCTTTGAGACTGCCACTGGTCCAAGCTGCCTTTCACCTGCTGGCCTGCTCTTCTCTTACTCTGGTATGCTAAATAAAATCTAGAGTTTGTGGCTCATTTTCTTCTCCCAGTCTCTCTAATGCCTGGGTGTTCTTGGTTGAGAAATGACCCCTCTGAACCTCTAAGTGACGGAACCAAGTCTGTCTCTGGGTAATCTTGTCATCTGCATGCCATCCACATTCACATACTGTGATAGGAAGTTACAAAATGAACCAAAAAAAAAAAAAAAAAAGATTAGTACCAAAAAAGAACAATCTCAATGCTACTTTCACCTGTGTAATTCAGAAATTTAAACTAATCCGATTTAAATATATGTTCATTTCACACTAAATGTTAAATATTTTTATCCTCCTGGTGTCCAATCTACAAGCTCTTTATGCTAAAAGCATCACTTTAAGTGCACATATTTGAGCTAGTCTATTGGTTAATGTTTCCTTTTATTACGGATAGCTAAGTTAGGTAGAAATATTATAGGCAGTCAGACAAGGACAGGCCCTCAAAAGAGCTAGCACAGAGGTTAAAAACACATTACAATTGTGGCTGAAAAAACATTCACTGAAGGTCAAGCTTCAAGATCAAGATAGAAAGACTACACCTACATACCTTCCTGAGGGTATAGACAATAATGATGGGTAGCCTAAATAGGCATCAGTCACCCGGGTGGGTGACCAGGACCTCCTGTCCCGTCCTTTCCAGGAAAAGTCCTTGTTCTCTCCATGTACACTTGCTTCCCCATTGGATCAACATTACGTAAGTGACTATACTTGTAAGCTTATTGGTCACTCATAGTTTTGTCCTACCTTAGACCTACCTTGTGATTTTGTGCCCAGTTAGTGATTTTGCTCTATAAAACTTCCTTTGAAAGTAAGCTCATGGATAACCCACATTCCAGGCCCCCTCCTGCCTCTCTCAGGCAGAAGGTGTCTTTCCCTCAATAAAATTTCCTACTCTTAACCTTCAATGATTTCCAGAGTTCATTCTTCAATTTGGAGGAACATAAACTTAGTGCATTGCCAGGTTGGGAGCTATGTTTACCGTATGTTACTTGGAGGTTGTGTATCATTCCTTTGCAACTTCAGGTGTAATTTTTAGTGATTTTTCAAGTAAGTGTTTAATTTTGAAATAATGTAAGAGTTATGGAGGTCAAAGACTATGCTTGTTCACTTCATCAGGTCTGAATGCACTTTAATATATAAATAGTGATATTCTCCCATGTAATTGTAATATATCCATCATAATCATGGGTACAATTCCAACTTTTAATACTCAGGTCCTGATCAAATTTCAACAATTCCCAACATAAGCTCCTAGAGAAGGTGGGTGCCAGATGTGAGTCAGGGAGTAGACTTGGTCTTCTGCCCCTCTGCCCTCTCTCCCTTGCACACCTGAGGCCCCATCTCTACCAGGGCTTCAAGACAGAGCAGGAGAAGATCCTAGGGCTATAATCTTGATTACAGCTGCAAATGCTGGTGTGACTATCCACTTATTCAGGAAATACAAGGAGAACATACAGGGAAAGTCATTTTCTGTAGATGGGAGTGAGGGCAGAGGAAGGAGAAGTCAAAAGGATCAAAATGCGATATGATATGTTCCAATTCCCCACCATGAATATATTTACTGTGTGTCACAAACATACTAACACAAAAGGGAAGACAAAAGAGATACCTTTCAGAGAAGCTGCATCCTTGTGTTGGAATGATGTGTCCTTATTGTCACTGCTATCCCATGACCACATTGCAAGAAATGCCAAGTAGAAAGGGCACTCTATTTTACAGTCTCATAGCCATGCATAAGTTTTAATTTAATACCTGCTTGTACAACACCATTATTTAACTCAACCTAGTTTTATGCAATGTATTTTAGGAAAAACAAAGAACACGAATAGAAGGCAGGAAAGATCTTAAAATATAAATGCATGCTATACATTTCACAGCATAACGGACTGAATGGGGCAAAAATAACCCAGGTTCTTGGGTATGACAAGAATCGCTAAGTGTACACTTCGTAGCAAGTATCAAGGGAAAATAAGTCAGGCTTGCAGTATTTAAAGGGTCAGACACGTCTGACTCCCCTTGCCTCCCACTCATCTCTCATTGGTGTTGACACCACCTTGGGCATCTCAACTCACTCCCTAAATATAAATGCAGATAATCATTAGGGTGATGTTGTGTTTATTGTTGAATGAAGAAAAGGGAATGGCTTCCTCAATGCCTCTGTACTAAATCTGTTGAAGCACCTCAAAAAACACGAAGACCAATTCAAGTTGTCTATGATCAATCATCAAACACTTAAGCACTTGTGTTGTCAAATAACATGGAATGTTGAACACAGGCTGATTACAATTACTTTGTTATCAGAGTCACACCCATAAGCTTTATCAGATAACAGGGAAGTAGAATAGAACCTGTTCTTATGACTCTCACTTGTGCTGTTATAGGAACATAGGCTGGAGGTGAGGCAGCCCAGACCTCCCTAGGCATGATATGCATTCCACAGGACATTTGGGTATACCTATATAAGTGGTATTGCTGCTATAATGGAGGATCTTCACCACCAACTTGGATTACTGCACAGATCACATGAATTGCATGTCAGCAAGAGGTTAGGAATGTGAACCTCAAGTCTGGACAGGAGGGCACAGATCAGTTTTTCCTACTCTTCTCCACTGAAT
Source organism: Capromys pilorides (assembly GCA_004027915.1). Lineage (NCBI taxonomy): Eukaryota > Metazoa > Chordata > Mammalia > Rodentia > Capromyidae > Capromys > Capromys pilorides. The sequence goes on from PVKN010032451.1 coordinate 8,127, forward strand.
ACAACTGTAAGTCCTTCAAATAACACAAGAACACCCAAAGAAAACCAGAACTCATAGCATTCCAGCCCTATACAAACAGAAGACAGCACAGCAGGTGAGTTCCCTAGTCAGGCAGGAATTAAACAATTAAATAGAAACATTCCTTCTAGAATTGATGTTCATCTCTGACAGCCCAAACTCACCCCATGCCAAGGAGAACTTGGGCATTGTGCTGGGTCTAGAGTTCCAGGAAGAATTTGCAACCACCTCCCCCTTCAGGTTATCTACATATACCCAGGGAACCTTGCAGGTCCTTTGAAATGACTGTGGTACAACCCTGTGACCATTCCACAACATCTACACACAAATGTAGCAACTTACTCTTCCCTGCATCTCCTTTCTGCCTAGGGCAGCATCCCTAATCTTCCACTCACAGACTCAGACAACAGGACTCACTAGGTCTAATGTCCCTGTGTGCTTCTCACCTACTTGTTTTGGAATTCAGTGATGGTTCTTTGGAGAATCTCTGGGTAGGAGCAAAATCCAAGACACAGGAACTCCACAGCCTAAACACAACTCACAGGTTTGTAGGAAAAAATGATGTCAGTAGGTGGGAACTGGAACATTTACACCTTCTGTATACAATAAGGCATCAGAAAAACTGGCTCTGATTGGATGTTGTAACCAAGTAGTCAACTCTCACAGGACTGTTCTTTTTGTGTTATTAGCCAAACAGAAAATTAAGCTTGCTTGGTGGTGAGAACATGTAATACATTCTGAGAGGCAGAGGCAAGTTAGAGACCTCACTGGGTTTAAGAAGAGTCTACCTGGAAAGAAGCTAAGGATGTAGACCAGTGTGAAAGTCCTAGGTTCAATCTCCAGTGGTGGGTGAGGATCTTAAAACTTAAATCAATAATGAGAATAAATTCACAACCAGTAACATGGCTTAAATGTGGAGCATATTAAAGTTACACTTTTATTGCAATGGAAAATTTCCCAAGAAACAGGATTTATTGGGGATTAGATTTGATTTATAAATCTAACACAAAAATATTCTTTATATATGCATTATTGACTATATTCCCACAGAAAGCATAGCAAAATAATTTTATATTGCTTTAAAAGGGAATAACAAAATAGCTATAAAAATGTCAAATACACACAAAAACAAATTTAGTTAATACTTCATAAGAATATATAATAAATAGACCCACACTATAAAGACCAGACCAGTAAGAATGTACATGATGTGTACTCAGAGTTCATAGCTCATGCTATTGGGCTTTGTTCTCATCCACTTCCCAGCCCTACCACCCTACCAGTTGTTGGTGCTGTGGACTCAAACTACAGTATGAGACACCAAGACACAGTTACCGGTGAAACAGGCTATGTTGGAGGCTGTTGCTATAAGTCTATTACAGCTCATAATACTAATCTAGCTCTGCATTCTATGCCTCATAATTAAGCTTTTCTGCTGAGTGATCAAGGGCAAGTTAAGGCCAGACCTGTATAACAGATCATTCATCTTTTGTATTTTCTAGGGTCAAATCCCCTCAGGATTAACTTTAGAACCATGTACAGTGCTTTGTAGAACTGTTGTCAGTGTTGGCCATTGGGATGAGCCACAGCCATTGCTTGACCAGTTTGTTCTCTGTGAAAGCCTGAGGGAATGTTTTCTCTCTAGGTGACTCTCCTTAGGCACGCTATACTTTGTTTATCCCTTTCCTCTGAGGTCCCTTAATCTCCTTGAACAGAAAATTTGGGAAACCACTGAGTTATAGGATATTACAGCACAGGTTTTCTTATGTCCTGAGTCCTCACTGACCTTGAAGGGCTAGGGTCAAAATGTTGGCTATCCTCGTAGCCCTTCTTTTTCTCCATTTTTTGATCTGTTAACTTACATTCTCAACCCTCCAGCAGAGAAGCTTCATGATAATATTACTCTATAGCATAGGTAATTGAGCTTAACATTACTGTCTTTTTGAGTATCAAACATCTTAGACTTACCCTGAAATTGGTATTTTCTGTCAATCACTGATATTCTAATAAATCTCTTTAGAATTTGATAAAAGCATTTACACATTTTTACACAGATATTTAGAAATCCAAGGATGCACAAAATTGAAGCCTGTCAAGCATGTGGCATTTTGCCTAGTCTCTTACTCTCACTTCATACCCTTTTTTGTTAACCAACCGTTTACTTGAGAGAGAGAGTATAGCAGTAACTGAGCTTACACTGGAAGCAGTACACATCTAAAAGACCAGAACGACATGCATTCCAAGCATAGCTCCAGTGTTACACGCTGCTATCATCAATGTGAAAAATCTTTTGAAGGTTCCTAGGACCAATATCGAATTCATCCTATGTACATAAGTGTATGGTTTTGCTGCTGCCATGTTTCCACTCTTTTCTGCTTCCAGTCACTTCGTGGTTTAATCCATAAGTCTTTGATTTCCGTTCAGCTGTGTTATGCCTTTCCATTTTTATTTCCTCTTTAGATTTCTTACACTAGGTAGACTATACACTATTTACACATGTAGGTCTGATTTATTTCACTTATGAGTATATGTTCAATATACATCCATTTATATATGAAGCCTTCCAGTTTATCATTCTTTATAGCTGAGTATTATTCCATTGTATAAAAATACCACATCTTTTTCAACCATTCTTCAAATGATGGCCATTTTGGTTGTTTCTGAGATTTGGCTATTACAAATTGGGCTGCTATAAACATAGGTGCACAGATATCACTATGGTATGATGTTTTCAGTTCTTCTGGGAAAATTCCCAGTAGGGGGATAGCTGGATTGAATGGGATTTCCAGCTCTAGTTTTTTAAGGAGCCTCCACACCGCTTTCCATAATGGTTGCACCAATCTGCATTCCCACCAGCAGTGGGAAAGGGTTCCTGTTTCCCCACAGCCTCTCCAGCATTTGTTGCTGGTTGATTTCTTTACGGTAGCCATTGCTTCTGTGAAGAGATGGTATCTAAGTGTTGTTTTAATTTGCGCTTCATGGATGGCTAGTGATGTGGAGCATTTCTTCATGTACTTATAGGCTTGCTGAATTTCTTTCTCTGAGAAGTTTGTGTTCATCTCGCATGCCCATTTTTGGATTGGGTCTTTGAATTTTGGGACCCTAATGGTTTTTAGTTCTTTATAAATTCCAGATAGAAGACCTTTGTCTGAATAATTATTAGTTAAAATCTTTTTGAATTTTGTGGGTTGTCTTTTCACTCTGTTGGTAATTTCTTTTGACGTGCAAAAAACTTCTTAACCGGAGGATGTCCCATTTGTTGATTCTTTCAAGTGTTAAACATACATTTTGATTTTTGTCCATGAACTTTTTGCCTACTCTGATGTCTTCAAGGTTTTCTCCCACTTTCTCTTCCAGGAGATTTAATGTTTCTCTTTTAATATTTAGACCTTTAATCCATTTTGACTTTAGTTTAGTGCATGTTGATAGACTGGGTCAAGTTTTAGTTTTTGGCATGTGGAGAGCTAGTTTTTCCAGCACCGTTTGTGAAAGAGGCTATCTTTCTTCCAGCAAGCTTGTTTGGCCCCTTTGTCGAAGATAAGTTGGCTAAGTATGTTTGTATTTGCTTCTGCATCTTCTTATGTATTCAATTGATCATCAGGTCTATTTTTTTTCCAATACCATGCTGATTTTATTACTGTAGCTTTGTAGTATAACGTTAGGTCAGTAATTGTAATGCCTCTTGCCTTACTTTTGTTGTCCAGAATTGTCTTTGAAATTCTGGGTCTTTTTTGGTTCCAAATAAACTTTTGGAATGATTTCTCCAGTTCTGTGAGGGATGTTGATGGTATTTTGATAGGAATTGCATTAAATCTATATAACAATTTAGGGAGCATGGCGATCTTCACAATGTTGGTTCTTCCTACACAGGAGCAGGGATTATCTTTCCATTTTCTGAAATCTTCTATATTCTCTTTTTTCAGAGTACTATAGTTTTCTTTGAAAAGGTCTTTTTCTTCCTTAGTTAGGTTAATTCCTAGGTATTTTATTTTCTTCAGTGCTATCTTAAAAGGTACTGCTTCTCTAATTTCTCTCAGTATGCTTTTATCCGTGTAGAGAAATGTTATTGACTTTTGTGTGTTGACTTTGTAACCTGCTATATGCTACTGAATTTGT